>JASGAU010383120.1:0-24158 GCA_030220045.1 Australoheros facetus
CACACACACACACAGACACACACCCTCCACCCCCACTCCTATGTTTTGCCTTATGTTTTCTAAATTAATTTTGTACACTGACTTTAAATAAATATATATTTAATAAATAAATTAAATATTCTGGATTTTTCGACACCCATTACATCTAGACTAACATCAAAACAACCAGTAGGTTAGTGTTCCATCATCCACAAGTAGCAACTGCTAACTAGAGATTGAAACCAACCAGTTGATCTATAGCACAGAAACAGTGATCCTTGAGATCCTTGGCTATAAGATGAACCGCCACAAGGAGCAATACCCTCAATGGAAAAGACGACTAAGATCAAGGTACCATGAAGGGAAGTTAGCCAACTATTACAGCTGCAGAAAGTAATGATCAAAAAAAAAAGTACAGCATGATCTCCATAGTTGAGGCATTAGAAACTGCCAAGCAAAGACTCATAGCCTTGGCTAAGCGCTTGAAGAGGTATACCAGAAAAACAGAAGCCAGGAGGATAAACCAAATGTTCTCCACTGAACCATCCAATCTGTATTCTCAGTGGCAGGGGAACAATATGACAAGAGCCACTCCACCAAGGCTGGAGATGGAGCAATATTGAAAGAACATATGCAATACATAACAAAATTGCTCAGTGGCTAGTGGATCTAAGAGCAGACCACAGCAACCTCCCTGAACAGGATCCAGTAACCATCACAGTGGCAGACATCTAATAAAGAGTCTCAAATATGACGAGTTGGACAGCACCAGACCCTGACATGATTCATGCCTACTGGCAAAAGAAGCTCACTGTACTTCATGGCAGTACAAATGAACCAGCTACTAATGGATGAGACGCAGCTGGAGTGGCCAACCAAAGGTCAGAAAGTCCTGATCCCCAAGGATCCCCAGAAGGGACCACTCCCATCCAGCTACCGGTCTATAACCTGCCTCAGCACAACATGGAAGCTCCTGTCAGGCACCATATCCTCTAAGTTGAACAGGCACATGGCTTATTACATGAGCAAGCCCCAGAAAGGAATTGGAATTAACACCAGAAGAGCAAACTACTAGCTATAGTGCAGTCACGCAAGACAAACTGACCAACCTGTGCACCACCTGAATTGACTACAAGAAAGCCTATAAACTCAATGCCTCGCACATGAATCCTGGATTGCCTAGAACTGTACAAGATCAACAGGACCCTGAGAACCTTCATCAGGAATTCAATGGGGATAAGGAAAAACAATACTAGAGGCCAACTTCAACCCAATTGCACAAGTCACCATGAGCATCTTGCAGAGGGTGCAGGATGCTAGCAGGCAGGACATACATGGAACACCATAACCAAGTGGCTGACATAGAATACAGGAACAACTGTGCCAAGTATGGCTTGGAAGTCCCAAGGTCAAAATGGGATACACCCCCAAAGGTGGCTGAGAATGACTGAGTTAAGACCCTGTGGGACTTCCAGATGCAAACAAGCAAACTGGTGATGGCTAACCAACCGGACTTAGTAGTGGTGGACAAGTATAGGAAGAAGCCCATAGTGATAGATGTGCAAGCAACAGCAACATCAAGAAGAAGGAACATGAGAAGTTTGATAAATACCAAGAGCTGATATAAGAGCTAGGAAAGATGTGGAAGGTGAAGGTGAGAGTGGTTCCCATGGTAATCGAAACATAGTGAGAGTGGCAGTGACCCCCAAACTGGGGGAGTGTCTCCAGCAGAAACCAGGAATGGCATCCGAGATCTCTGTCCAGAAGAGCGCAGTCCTAGGAATAGGAGACTGTGCAGAGACTGTGCAGGACCCTCAAGCTCCCAGGCCTCTGGTAGAGGACCTGAGCTTGAAAGACAAACAAAGATCGCCCACAGGGCGTGTGTGTGTGGGTTGGTAGGGCAAGCGAGCAGCATGGTGTTTGCCCCACAGCAACAGTGCTGACACCATTACCCTGAATTTGATAAACAGAAGAAAATGGATTATATAGATGCATAAGAAATGAACTGGTAAGAGTTTAATATATTTTACTGTCCCTAGGTTAATACTAGAATCAATAATTATCATAGTCAAAACAAAAGCATCCATCTGAACTCATTGCCTTTAAAAATACTTGACAGTGCCTCATACATCACATGAAATAAGGTTTGCTTCTCATAGGACATCCAGTTTCATTTTTTTGTTTATTTGACAGTGCTGCAAAGAAGACCTTCAGGGAGCACTCTGCAGCTCTGTGCAGTTTCTTAATTTACTTTCATCTCAGTAAGTGAAAGTGAGAAGACATTTGAGTCCCTTAAAGGCGACACCAGTTAAATAATTCTTGATGACTTATTGTTTGCTACAAAAACAATTTTTTTTAAATTATTTCACGTTTGACACCAGTGATACAACTTCCTCATTTAAGTCTGTAGGGTTTAACTTCAGCACCCTTGCAGCTCTGTACTGTTGTCAGCCTCATAATCGTCAATTTTCTTTTGACATCATAAAATCTTAATTTGTAATTCCTTTTCATAAAGTATAATCTTATTACTGTAAGTAATATTAGTAAAGTAATTATTGTAGGGTCTTTACCTTACAATATAAAGTGCCTTGAGGTGACTGTTTGTTGTGATTTGGCACTATATAAATAAAATTGAATTGAACTGAATTACTATGGGCAAGGTAAACAACTGGATCATATCAAAATACACAAAGTGTGACACTTGTCTAAAGTGGGCCAAGTAATTGCTGCTCTTGGGGTAAAGCTCTTAAATGTTTGCTATTATTGTTCATAGTTGAAACATTAAAAAAATTGTTTAGTAACTTCTATAATTATGCAAAGACATCTCATTATTTCATCTTAGGAAGTTCATAAACAAATAGATATCTGGCTGGAGGCCACTTTTCTATTTTCTTGTGTTTGCCCCACTGCTGTTTGGAAAATTTAAGTAAATTAATATCTAGATATAAATCTCTTTTCAAAGGACAAGATTTTTAGTGTCTTCTGGTGTCTGTCTCGAGCCAAGGCTTATCGACCAATCACATTTAAGGAGGTTTTGTTTGCATGCAGGTAAAAAGTTTGTGTGGAGAGCTTTTGCAAGACCACTGCTGATGATGATTTTGCATTTTATTTACTTTTATTTTTCAGTTTATCTGTATTCAAAACATTGACTGGAGGTCAGGATATTCACTGGCTGCACTAGAAGCCCAAAAATATTGGTTGCTGTCCCCAGAGGCTAAGCCATCAGACCGGTCGATGCACGCCTTTGCTTGCCCTTCATGCTGAGAAACCATCTACAAATCTCACCACTGCTATTTTCTTTACAAGCACATTAGTACATCCTTTAGCATCACCATGCCAGCTTCCTTAGTGCAAAAGCACAAGTTCACAAGGAAGACTTTCCTTTTGTGGTGAGGGATGATTAGGGCATAATTTTTTAACTATTGGTTATGCTTTTTTTATGTACTGTACAGGCTGCATGATGTTGTTTTAAATTGTTACTTTGTTACTCATCATACTGTTAAATCTCGGAAAAAACGTAAACAACAGAAAGCAACAACTGCTATCTGGAAGCAGATTTATTGCAGCCTATTAAAGGCCTTCATGCTTGTGTAGTGTGACAAATGGACCTATAAGATGCTAATTAGGCATAGATTAAGTCAAAGGAAAGTAGAGAGAGAGTGAAAAATGCACTTTTACTGTGAGAAGAAACAAAGGGCTTGAGTAATAATATTTTTAGCCCTCAGTTCTTGCTTGTGACTGACAGTTTTGATTGTCTTCATTGTCCATCATAAATACAGATGTTACCACACATGCCAGGGAGGTCACACACGAGAACAAACAGCACCACCACCATTACTTACATTTTTCTGTGTCTTGGTTGTCACTTGTTTATTTCATAAGTTGAATAACTAAGCAGACATGTGAGGGGTGTTCTACAAATTAATGGGTTAGTGTATTACAGCATGTCAAGTCACAGATTTCTGTGGTGCGTCACACACACTTTCTTTTTACCTAAATCACTGTGGTAACTTACGCTGAACACACAACCTGGTCAGGAGCAGATTATGTTCTAGAAGAGCTGTATTTTAACAAATTCTTGTATTTACAGCAGGTTTTAAACTTTTGACTGGCCACATCTGTCACATCCTGTCCACAGGATGTATGTAGTGCTTCTGAATGTAAGTTGTGTATCAGAGAAGGACTATTGGGAAGATTGTGTTTTTTAGTCTATGTGTATATATAGTGTTTACATTTACTGTAACTTTTTTTAGATATACCATTTATTTATTTTGGGTGTGTGAGGGAAACACTGAAAATAGACTGTGTGCGGCCAGTTAACAGGTTAAGTACAACAGGGCGATAGATTGTCTGCAGGCCGAATAAGTTTTATGTGTGCAAGTTGTTATGCTGCCAATCTCGCTAACATCATGAATGAAGCGCAGCTGTAAAGTTACAGCAGCATAAACTGCACATCACATTGTCACTGGAATTTTTATGTATTCATTTAGCAATGTAGAAAATGCAATGTAAATGTTTTTATACTGGGAATCTCTTTTTTGCATGTTAATCTAGAGACTTAAATTTTCAGAAACATAAAAAAGTAAAAAATTAACATTTTACTGTGTACTTAATGTGATCTTTGAATTCATGGGTAAATCCCTACATCCTTATTCATTTACTCATGGTAAAAAAGGAGTGCCGACAGTTATGATTAAAAAACGTATTTAATGAGTGATTTTTATGGAATACACTATTGACATTTTTACTTCTAATTTAGCTTTACTCTGACTGGATGATTCTGAACACTTTTGAAAATTATCTTTCCTACTACAGTACCTATGCCAAATGAGCCTATTTAGAAATGTTTCTGCTGCTGAAGTGGTGCAGCTGTGCAGTGTGGTAAAGTGGCGCTCCCTTCAATGAGACTGCCTGCAGGAATTCATTATCTTGAAAGCTAGCGTGGCAAAGACCATGGCCAGGTGGTATGGGTAATTTCACATTTCTCCTGTGCCCTGTGAAGATGCCACTTTGTGTTACCTCTCTGCAGTGGAAGAGCACATTGGCAAGGTTTATCCAACTGTCCACACATCTGAAATGAGCCAGTGTTGATAGCCGTCTGATTAGATGAGGAGCTGAAGTCCACTGCAGTAATCAATCTTCACTTTTTAACTGTTACTCAGACTGCAACACTGTACCACCAACCACTTTACTGTGTGCTGATTTGATAAAGACGTAATATTCCCAAGGTTGCAAACACAGTCAGTGTTATATTTTTTTTTTTTTTGAAGATATTGCATGTGATACCTTTAAATTTTAATCTCACACTGGAATTCAAACAGAAAGAATTAAAGGCACCTGGAAACATGTAGAGAGATGTAAGCCATATTGATCTCATTTCTCAGCACTGGAACAATCTAACTCGGGTCACTGCACATAAAGCAAAAAGGAAGCACATTTGGCACCGTGTGGGTGCACTGATGTAAAAGAAACAGAAACCCGGCGCACTGGGTCACACAGAGGTGAAAAGTTTTTTTTCTTAAAAAAAAAAATCTACATCTTAAATCGTCAGTAGGCAGTCATCACTATCTGAAGTCATCATTATCAACAGCTTTTTTTTTTCAAATACAGATACATTTTAAAATTACATTAGTAGTATGCAAACATTACAAACTTTGGGTGGAAGCTGTGGAAGGCTTTTGATGCATTAACTGAGTTTCTATGCTGTGTTCAGAGGTCTTGCAGATCATGTCTAACATGAGCAAATGTACCCAGATGTTGCTTGTAATATCATATAAAACAATGAATATCATTTCCCTTAACATCCATCAGGCCTGAAGCCATGAAAGAAACAGGGTCTTGTTTTCAGTGCTGCTCTTATAAAATCAGTATAATCTTAACTTTACTGAGCCTTGTTGTCTTTATATAATTACATGTTCTGGAAATAACATCCAATTTTAGTGTTTTCTAGTTTGTGTTTTGAAATTTGTGACTTTGAAAAAATAAAAGTAGAATATTAGAAAATTATTTAAAGTCTAGAACTACAGACAGTTCATATTAACATGTTGAAACTGAGAAATATTTACTTATTTGGGGGGAAATGTGTTGAATTGTATGCTAGCAACAATGTAAAAATGCTGGAGCAGAGGGGAATAAAGACGGAAATTTATGTAATGCCAAACACACACCTGCTGGAACCTCTCACAACTAATTAGCTAATTTAGTAAAATGATTGGGTAACAAAGACGGCACCTAGAGAGGATGAGTCTTTCTAAAGAAAAGACGAGGAGAAAGAATAACCTTTCCTGATGTAAAATTGCAATAAATGTGGCAAATTTGTCATTCAGGATACATAACTATATTTATAAGATTGAGAGAAATGTAGATATCACTGTACACAAGGGATAAGACTGAAAAACATTACTTAATGGCCATGATCTTCAGGCCCTGAGGCAGCACGTCATTGAAAATAGACACAGTTCTGTAGAGGAAATCACTCCATCGGCTCGGCAGCATTTGTCAGTAAGCACAGCTTGTTGCTGTATCCACAAATGCAAGTTAAAACTTCACCATGAAAAGAGGACTCATATATAAACAAGATTCAGGAGTGTCCTTCTCTTTGCCTTTAGCTCATTTAAGGTGGACTGAGGCAAAGTGGAAATCCTTTGCATCTGCTATGGCAAATCAATTTCTATTTGCAAATCATGGATAATGCATCACCTGGGTTAACAAGGACAGGAATTATCTGTCTTGTTATCAGCACACTGGTGAAAACCCAGCATCCAGGATAGAATGAGGGTCCATTAGTGCATATTACATGTGAAAGCCCCATTAACAGTGAATGATATATATAGGTTTTGGAGCAACACACACTATATTGCCAAAAGTATTCACTCACCCATGCAGATCATTGAATTCAGGTGTTCCAATCACTTCCATGGCCTCAGGTGTATAAAACCAAGCACCTAGACATGCAGACTGCTTCTACAAACATTTGTGAAAGAATGGGTCGCTCTCAGTGAATTCCAGCGTGGTACTGTGATAAGATGCCACCTGTGTAACAAGTCCAGTCATGAAATTTCTTAATATCCTTTTATGACCTAGAATAGAAAAAGTCCACCAGACCATATCTTTACATTTATACATGCTGTATCACTATACATCAATAGAATCTTCGTAACCCTAATTATAATAATATGTATGAAAGAAATCCATAGTAACTACAGAAAGTAGCTAAAAATTACACTAACCCACAAAGAAATTGAAAAATCATTTTTTGTATCTACATATTACGCGAGATACAAAAATGCCATAGCTGTACATGCTAATGAAAATGGTAAAGTGCATGGAGTACGTTTTGTTGTTAGTGCTTTTTATGCAATTTCTGTGAACCCGTTAGCGGAAGGATACAGCGCTCTGGGACATGTTGAATGCATATGTAAGTGTAAATCCTCCTTTGGGATGAATTAGAGGGTGCATATTAAACCCTATGGATTAAGAATGGGATGTCACTGAAGTTCATATGGATGTGAAGGTAGACCAGTGAATACTTTTAGCAATATGTCTGCACCCAGATAAATTCTTTTTCATTAATGGCCTTTTGCACAGCAACAGTTTGATAAAGCAATAAAAGTGAGCTACAAGTAAAGCTTATTATATTTAATTGTGTGATGAACTGCATCCCTCGGGAGAAAAGAAATGTGGCTCTTGCTCTATTTGATTGAGCACAGAATAGATTTTGCGACATAGATTTATCACAGTTTTCTGAACATCATGACAACAACGCTGTCATGTTAGGTGAACTCATTCAATCCCACTCAAACCCCTCCACACTTCACCCTAAGAAATTCTTCTTCGTTGCTTTGTTGCATTCATTTCTTGTTTAGTGATTGTACCCAGGTGTGGTGTACAGTAGAGCGTGCTACTGAGGAGTCAACAATTTGCCACGAATGGGAATCCAATTTTATTTCATATAAATTGCATTATTTATATTGCCTCTTTTACACATACAACAATATGAAGGCTTTGCAATGCACAGCAGTGTTTTACAGGTACCAAGATAAAGGTAAATGTTCTATTGATGGCAGTTTTATTCACTTGCTGCTTTTATGTCCTGTACAAATCAGCAGATGCAAAACAAGATCAATGAAACGAATGCTTGTAAAACACTGAAATGATCTGCCAGCAATAAACACAAGACAGCAAAATAAGCTCAGACAGACCAGTGCTTGAGTAAGTTAAACTATGAGCAGATTTTTCACAGTCAAATAAAAAAAAAAAAAGATATTTCTGCATTTGAATCGGAAAGAAAAAGATATTCACTGTAAATATAGTTCTCGTGAGACTCAGCCAGTCTAAATCTAGCCTCAAGCAGTGAAATGGAAAATGGCAAGCTCAGTTTCTCATTAGCAAGGTGTCCTTTCCATAGTTAATGGATATGTAAATAAGGAGCAGTGTGAAGGAAGAGAGGTAAAATAAAAATAAAAAAGATAATAATCAGAGGCTGAAACAGAAATTGTTTTCTCAGTATGTCACTGTTTGCCATAGCATAATATTGCAGGCTGTAATTGAAAAACGTTATCATATGCAATGATAGGTCACAGTCTCATCAGCTATAGCCTAGGGTAGGAATATTTTTCTCAAGCTAGTTCACCTAAAAGTTATTCTATGTAAGAATGTGGAACAATTTAAATGTATTAGCTGTCAATCTGTAACTGGATTTGGGGGTATAGATTGATGTACAAATTCAAGAAAAAAAAGTGACTATGCATGCATTTATGCACTGATATACAGAATTATCAAAATGATTTTCAAAGCTGGTAAAGCTTTTTCATCTTGAAATCCGATATAACATGCTGATAACACGTGTTTTCCTTTGATTAGTGGACCTCATTTGTGCAGCCTATGTATTTTTTCTTGACACACAGTCAATTGTTCTTGGCTGATCAATGAGGACCATCAATAGAAGAAATAGCAGCAGTTATAACAAACCCCCATTTGACCCTTAATGACTCACAAGATGACAGGATGTGTCAGGACCAACTCCAAAGTGATCATAAACTCCTAAACAGTATAAAAGATGGACGCAGCTTCCACGCATAAAAAGTGAAGCCAATGTCTAAGTGCCTTAAACTTGCATTCTTTTTAATGACCACCAGGGGGTGATGACCTGTGGTTGCAAAAAGGCTTCCAATCCGATAGAAGTCAATAGAAAAACTGATTTCTTCAAGAACCTAAAATAGGTTAAGAACCCACAGCAGATATATTACAGTTGCATCTTTAGTCAGTTAAATAATAGCTGTCTAATTATTTATAGAGAATCTCAGACTAGAAATTGAGGACTAACAGTCACCATTATATCCTGTTTCCACATATAAAAACAGTGGCAACAACTAAGGCTTTGATGAACATTGTCTACCTCATGCAAATCTGCAGCTAAATAACCAACATCACAATTTTGAACTGCTGAATGCAGTTCAAAATTGTGATGTGTGTGCCTAGTAATATTCAAGGCAATTAAAAAGGCCATACTTTCCAGTCATATGGCTAAATGTCATTTCCCAGTTGGTTTTATGACTGCAGTCAACACTGAGGGGTTTAGCCATTATTCTGACTGCCACATTTGTCGGGCATGAAGGTTATAACGACTTTGATCAAATGGACTTCTCACTTAAACAGGCTGCAGAATGCTGCTTGCACACATAAATCTCACAGTGTTAATCAATAACTGATTTATTTTGCATCTCAAACAAGGACAGAATGTCAGTGGATGCTCACTTGCCAAAAACTAATTGTCACATTAAAACAACTGTACTGTTGTGATGGCAAAGGACGCTTGCTTATGCTTAATGAAACACTGGTAGTGAGTGAGAAAGCAAGAGGTCAAAGGACAGAGGAAGTGCTTGGAAAGTTTCCCATTAACTTGATGTTCGTGTTATTGCCATTGAACAAGGTGGACTGAAATGACGTTTTAAGGAAACAGAAAGACGGGAGAGCGTCTTTCTGAAACACCTTGCACCTTCTTTGGTGCGTGGCGTTGTCTCAGGGACAACAGGGCTAGTTGTCTGCTGTTGCTTGTACAGACCAATGCCCCTTTTCCAGTCTCTCAGGACTGCAAAATACTGAGAGGCTATCTCCTGTAAACTAGGTGCATGATGACAAGCCTGTAAATGCCTCTGAATCACTCCATCATAAATCTCTAAACTTCACAGGAGAGAAAGAAGATGAGGCACTATCTCATGAGTGACATGTCAATTATCCCACCCTCCCACCTCCACCAGTTTTATATGTGGCTACTAGTCATAAACACTACCGACCAGCTCCTATCTCAGACATCTTGAGTCTAGGACTAAACACTTTTTCAGCAGCAGGCAGAGACATGATTGATGTATTGTCCACCCTTCCTCATCACCTGGGACGGTATCACTCTTCATGTGAATGATGTAGCCAGCCTGTTTGCGATATTCATCTCTTTAGATTTGAAGCAGGATATTCTGTTAAATTGGAAAACAAGCAGTCGCCTGCCACTTGCTTTTCTCTGACTTGCAGGCAGCCGTGGTCAATTAGAGGTCATTTTTAAACAGTTCCTTTTAACATATACAGCGGCGAGACGCGTCTATAATGACCATCAAGGCAGCATCACAATCAGTCATTAGGGGACCACAACACACCACATCAAAACTGCACCCGTCTAAAAGGATGTTTAGAAAAATCGCTGCCGTCTGCAGTTTGCTGTTGGTATGTGAGATGCTTAGCTGTCATTTTGTTTGCAATGCTGACAAGGGAAATGAAATTCACCAAAGGGAAATTTAGTGACTTGTCAAGTGAGTTGAGATCTCGATTGCCTGATAGCCTAAGCCTGGTACTAAGTGGACAATCATAATTAGATTTATAAAATTATTAAGGCATAATCTGTGTGATTTAGAATCAAATAATGTGTGTCTGTAACACAGAAATGATAGTTGAAGCAATGTATTGTGAAATCTTGTGAAACACTGAGCTGAGGGTAAAATGAGGAACTCGAAACTGTTGCCTAGGGATGAGTAGGAGCAAAGGGGAAAAAAAGCTGAAAATAGTCATAAATGGAAAGAACCTAACAGGCCCATGTATTAACAAGAAATGAAGTAATGTCTAAGTCAAACACCCTAAAAGGATATAAGGAATGGGGCGATGGTTGTCATGATGATGTTTGGAAAATAGGTTGTGTCTTAAAAATGATATATAAAGAGGATGCACAGGAGCATCAGAGAGAATTTTAGGAGCATCTCCTTTGCACTAGAACTACGCTGCAGAGAGGACGAGCCCAACCCATTCTGTGGATAACTAATTCGACTTTGAACAGTTCTGCGTGCGTTCTCCCTGTCTAAACAGATGAAGATTGGATGTACCTTTGCTGTCGGACTTTTGGATTTCAAGGAGGATTTCTGCGCAACAGCGAGGATTATAAAAAGGACAGTCTACAGAAGGACAGAAAACACATTCCTTTTGGACTTCCCCTTTTTTCCCCACTTCACTGAGGCAGTTAAACGGACTGGACTTTGGGTGTGGCCGCTTCGGCCGAGTGGCTCACCCGTAGCCTTTCCTTCACTAAAAGGATTTTCGACCAAAATTGGACATTTTCGAGCCCCTTCTTCACCAACCCAGCTCATAAGTATTCATATTTGATTGAGAATTATTGATTTTGAATTATGCTCTATGATTGATTTACAGTGATTCTGATTTCTGAATTTTAAGTTAGTTATTGAATTTTAAGAATTGATTGAGAATTGATTTTGAGCTATTGCACCTGCTTGAGCTGATACCTGCAAAAGAAAATTTGACTCTACAAAGTCAGAATGGTTCTTTTGAGAATTATTTCCCCATTAATGTACACTTAGTCTCATGACAGTAAAAATCTAGGTAAGATAGCTTCAACATCTAGCTCTGTTTGGTCACACTAGTCTATTTTTCCACTTAAAACCATTTTATGTCCCTAGGGCTTTTTTGCCTAGCCTTTAAATTATACCTGGCGCGTTCTAAGTGCACAGATCGATAAGTGGTAAGCCACTACAACTAACGGGACTGTACTGTGTAAGCCTTCCTGACTGGCGGCATCGGAGTGCAGAGGAAGAGGGGCAGACGTTAGGATTACCAGCGGTAAGAAGCCAGGCGAGTTACCCCACCACAGTTTTAAGTAGTGCTATATTGTACCAGTTGGGGTAATACTCCACTGACATGTAGCCAGGACCCTATCAAACGGAGTAGCTATCACAGATAACCTGTGGGATCTAACAAATGGCGCCCAACGTGGGGCACGATTGAAATAAGAGGATTTCGCCGCGCTCAAAGAACCCAGATAGCCCGGAGAGGTTATCATTCGTGGGAGATAACCCCAGGATTGATTGAAGGAGCAGCGCGAGGCAGTGAGGACTTCGTGAGCTGTTCGGTATCAGCCGACGCTCTCAACCTGTCCAGAAGTGGAGTGACGCAGACGGGAGTAGCAGCAGACGTCGCTAGAGAAATCCAGACCGACAGGCACCTAGACGATTCTGCAGGGAGGCATCAATGCCTGACTCCATTCCTTTTCTCAACGCGCTACGAGAGGCTTTGGAGGAAGGCGACTCGAGATGACAAAGACAAAGAGAAAAGACAGAGAGACACCGGACCAGTCAAGAGATGGCTGAGCCAGCTGCTGAGAGGACGCCTGAGGAGCCCAACTCAGAGAGGGTGTCCCTCTTTAAGTCGCCCAAGGTGCCCAGCGGGGAAGAAATAGAAGCACCCCCTCCCTCGGATGCAGAACCGGAGGAGGCACAGGGAGCTGCGGCGCCGGCTGTATCCCAGGTCCAGGCATGGGCAATGATTCATGTAGTCCCATGAGGACAGGGTTGGAAGAAATGGGACCCAGCGATCCAACACCATGTAGTCTCAAGGTGCATCAATCTGACTGACAAGGAAGTCGGTGAAGCAGTGGATGCAGCCTGCGGTGGAAACCAAGCCTTTCGGACGTGATGAAACGAATCTGGGTACAAGTGGAGCCATCCCCCGAACCTGGGGTGAAGAAGGATACAATACAGAAATGGCTAGAGTGGGAGGTAAAGGTGATATGGCCCGATAGTGTGGAAGAAGAGCCGCAACCCATAGCATCATGGGTGAGTCCCCAACTAGAGTATGATCCCATTATTAAAATGTTAGGGAAAGTGACAGGAACTGGGTCGGTTGAGGTAGGGAGGAAGGTCGTGGCAACTAAGCAGTATAAAGAGCACTGAGATTATTTGGAGCAGTTACAGAAATATCAGGAGAGAGCCGCCGACCTCCTGAAGGATCCCCCTGAGAGTATAGGGGGGTCTCACAGGCAAGATGAGGATTCAGGCTCTGGCTATGACTCTGAGGTGGACTCTAAGTCCCTGGAATGGCAAAATAAGGGGACAACGCTGACCCCTGCTTTTCAAGTTTGAAGGTGAATCGGAGACACCATGGCAGGTGTATAGACTCCTGCCAGAGCAGGAGAAGAGGCTCAAGCAAAAGTGGCACTGGACATCCCCAATTGATCCAGCAGAGGGACTAGTTCGAGAAGAGACTCCATTAGATTGGCTCCCTAACCTTGAACCCATTCCAGCAGAGGCCCTGAAGTGGAGAGGCCAAACCCAGAGGACAATGTACTATCACCATGGTGAACCATGGGAATTAGACGGACATGGACTGATTGTTTTGACAAACTCCCAATATAATCCTAGGAACAATAAGTTCAAAAAGGAATTAAGAGACCAAGCGGGTAGGGGGTACGTTGAAGAATTGAAAGACAGAATCAAAGGTCTAAGAGGATCGGAGAAGGGAAAACAGACCGTGATCACCAGTGGTGGAGAGTCCAGACACTTTGCCATCATACATGTTACGGTGCAGGAGTACCAGAAGGGAGATTCCATGGAGGATTATGAGCAACAATTGGTCGACGCGCTGGAAAAAGGTCTGCGCAAAGCCAGTAACGCAGGATATGCACGAGTGACCATGTGTGTTGATGGGACTAGGTCAGGTAACTTGCCATGGTTGGTGGCGGAACAGGCCATGGTGCGGGCTGGTCACATACATGTCCAGGAGGCAGCCACTTGGTCCGGGATCAGAGAACTAGTCCTGGTCACCTCCAAGAAGCAGCAGAAGGAGTTCTGGGAGCGTCTTTCCGTGAGACTGAGACGCAAGGAAGGTGAGAATTCCTGGTTTCCAGTAGCGAGGGAGACACCGGGAGCTCCGCTGAGGACATCGCGGCTCAAAAGCACTTCGACCCCAGGCCCGGACGACGGGGAGGAGCCATCAACATCTCGACGGCAACCACCCCCACCTAAGACACCAGCCAGGAGAGGACCTGAGGCGGTGACCCCGAAAGCAGAGGCCTCCCCTGTACGACTTAGCCTGCGACCAGTAAATAATTATGTTGGTATGCAGACTGAGGGGAATACAGGGGTTGCCACCTTCACCTACAGGGTACCATCCCCCCCTACCGTGCCAGAGGAAGTCAACCTGTCGAGCCGAAGGCCGGCAGCCACGCCACGGCTGGAGGCACAAAGGGAGCCGATGACCTCACCCGACCGCACAGAACACCGGCCGGAGTTCAGCGACATCAGTGAAGACAGTAGCGGTGGCAGTGACAGAGAGAGAGAGAGTGAAGAAGAGGTAGACGCCATGGCATCGGTACGACAGGAGGATATCACCGGGGCGGTCAAGCTGAGGGTAGGTCAGAGGAAGGGGGCAAAAAAGAAGGCCCCAGTGTATTCTGTCTACCACACTTCAGAGAGAATGGCACGTGATCTCTCCTTCGGCTACGTGGAAACGCTGGATGGACGGAAGGCGTACATGCCCGAGGTCGGCCAGCAAGACCATGGAATACCAGGAGAATGGGCAGAGCAGCTGGAGGAAGAGGTTGTGTTGCCAGTGAAAGCACCGGTGAGAGAATGGGCTCATTTTTTGCTGGCGCCCACGTACCCCACACTTCGGAGCCATGAGCCACTGACAACCAACTTCAAGAATGCATTTTTGGCTATCACACACGATGTCATGCTCCGTCGCCTGAAGAAAGCTGCCCTCAAGTATGCGAAAGAGACAGTCGAAGACGGCGGGAACTGTCCTCCAGTGGCGAGGAAGAGCCGGTAACATCCTCCCAAGCAAGAGCCAAACTGCAGGCGCGCTGGTCTACCAGGTATGTAGCTGTGGATGCTAACGGGATCGGCGCGCCAGTAGCGGCGGGAGGAAGTTCGGGCTTTGAGGAATTTAAGAAGATAAAGATGCTGGTGCCAGAGAAAACCTCACAGCAGAATTGCAGGCGTACCTGAAGCAACATTGGCAGATGGTGACGACCTGCACCAATGACAATCAGGCACGAATAATGTGGCTGGCCCGTGCCACTGGACAAGCGTTGAGGCATGGAGAGTCGGCTGAAGAGCATTACAAAAGGCTGGTTCTGGAAGACGTCGATGATGAAGACACCCAGATAGAAAAAGCACGCGGGCAGCTAGATCAAGGACAGACTTTAACACAGGTGTGGCACATCTTAAGTCACACGATCCCCCTAAGTTGGAATGTCCGGGCGCTCGGGAAGCTGATGAGATGGATGGACGTAAAGGTGAGATGGATTTCGTCACCCTAGACCCGGCGAACAACACACAGGAACAAATAAAGGAGGTGGTCAAAAAGTGGGACCTCAAGAGGAAGTTTGAGGAACAGAGGTGGGCTGAAGAGGGTCAACGTACTCAACAGAAGGCTGCCACCCCGAAACCTCCGCCAAACCCACAGAACCAACCAAAGAAGACAGACCAGCGACCTGCCTTCCGAGGTCCTCCTAGGAACACCCCGAGTGGCCAACCATCCGACCAGAAACCAACAGGGGGAGAAGGCATCAATAAGAGGCCTGGATATCTGCCACCAGAAGAATTTAGAAAGTTAACGCCAGAACAAAAGGACGCCCTCCGACTCGCCTGCCAGCAGGGCGGGGGAGGGAAGAAGGAGTAATGGACATGACAGCTCAAGTCACCCTGGAGCATGCTTACCGGGTCAAAGATAAGATCTACACCCAGGTCGATGGAGTTCCATACCTGGTGGACACGGGGGCTGAAGTGTCTATGACACGGAGGGCCCTGAGTCCTAAGGGGAAGTTGAAGGTGCAGTTGGCAGACACCTCCATTGCTGAAGTCCCCTATGGCATCTGGAAGGGGATTGTATGGATCCTGGGGACCTATGACCTGGTAACCATCACAGACTTAGAAGGATTACATCAGAAACCACGCAACCACGGGAAGGTGGAGGAGCGCCTGAGAGTTCTGCAGGCGCAAGTTGCCTGCGGTAGAGGACCAGGCAGGTGGGGCCTGGTACAAACCGGTGAATGTTTCAGAGGTGACAGAGCAGAAAATACAGGAGAGTGATCTCTCTCCAGATGGGAAACAGCGGTTGAGGGATATCATCTCCAAAGCAAATGTGGCAAGATTTAAAAATGACTGTGGCGATTTAGGAGCCAAATACATCTATACCATAGAAGGGGGAGTACATCCACCAGTTCGACAGTATCCCTTGAATCCAGGAGCAGTGGAAGAGATGGACCTCATCATCAGGGAGCTACTGACATTAGGGGTAATTCGTCAAGAGCTAAATCCGATTATCAATAGCCCAATACAGGCAGGGAAAAAGCCAGAGTCCTCGGGAGGAGGCTGGCAACCGGTAATAAACTTTAAAGCCCTGAATATAAGAACTGTGGCTAACAGAGCAAGCCTTATCAACCCTCAAGGGATTCTGAAAACCTTGAAGTTGAAATCTCTTAAATCTTGTATAGACTTGGCGAATGGATTTTTCTCTCTCCGATTGGCTCGAGGATCACAGGGGAAGACTGTCTTTACCAACAAAGTAAGATCCTACGTCTGGGAGAGGCTCCCACAGGGCTACAAGGACTCTCCCAATGTTTTCCAAGCAGCAGTTATGGATGTACTTGACGAACTGGACGCTACTATTTACATAGATGATATGTTCATCGCGGATGACACGGAGGAGCAGCTAGATAGGTTACAGAAGATTGTGGAACGACTCACAGCTGCAGGACTCAAGCTGAACCTGAATAAGTGTCAGTTTGGGCGAAAGCGAGTGGATTATCTGGGTTTCCAGGTGTCTGACAATTTGGGACTGTCCGAGGAATATAGAAAGAAGATCGAACGGATAGAACCTCCATCATCGCTGAATGAACTGCAAAGAGTACTAGGATTTTGTAACTACATGAGAGATCATGTTCCAGGATATCAGAGGTATGCTAAACCACTGTATGCCAAGCTAAAGAAACAAGACGAGACTGCAGTATGGGATTGGTCCGCGGCTGATCGGAGTAACTTGGAGGGCCTGAGACAGGCGACCCAACGGGCTCTAAGTCTTGAACCCCGGAGTCCAACGGCAAAGCTGGTTGCAGAGATAAATTGCGAAGATGACAGCGCTACAGTGAAGGTGAGCAACGAGGGCAGTGGACTGGTTACCTTATGCGTGGAGGGGGTGACGCGGGCAGTGCACGAGGCACTTGGCCACGCCGGAGCTGACCCGATGCGCAGGTAGCTGGAGCAACAGCAGCTCTGGATTCCAGTACGAGAAATCCGCCGTGTTCTCAAAGACTGGGTTGAGTGTGGTCAGTACAATGCTGGTGGGAGAGGGCAATGCATGGGAGGACTCACCATCAAGAGCACTGTTCCCTGGGGGTCGATTTGCATGGACGTGGCAGGGCCCCTGGGCATAACAGGTACGAAAGGAGAAAAGTATCTGTTGGTGTTGGTGGACTCTATGTCAGGATATGTTGCCGTGAAACCTGTACGCCAAGCAAATGGTTCCAGTGTAGTCAGCATGCTGGATCAGGCATGTTGCTATCTGGGAATACTAAAGGAGCTCAGAACAGACAATGGAACTCATTTCCGAAATGCCAAGGTGGACAAGTGGTGTCAAGAGAATGGGGTAATGAGAGTGTATTCGCCACCCTATACACCACAAGCCAACGGAGTAGTAGAGCGAACCATTGGACTTGTGAAGAGCTGGATTGGTAAAAATGCTAATGGTAGGGAATGGAGTACAAAAGTCCTATCGCTGGTCAAAACTCTGAATGACAGACATCGAACGGGGAGGCCCTCGCCAGCAGAGGAGTTGAATCAACGCCCCTTCACGTCACAAGAGGCAGGGAGGAGCTCTGATGACAAGAAGCCATCCCCAAGTAACAAGATGTCACTACAGGTTGGACAGCGAGTGTGGATTAAAGCACAGACTCACCCAGCTGGAGCAGCTGTGAAGGCAAAGTACGACAAGACTGACATAGTGACAGAAATCTTAGACCGAAACACGGTTTGGTTGAAGAAGTCAGGAATCCAAGGAGTAGAGCAGCTGAAACCAGTTCCTGATTAGGTGACCTAGGAGCTAAAACCATGGCTAGTAGCGCACCTTGCCTACCACCCTATGTCAGACTGGCCACTGTTAAAGGGGTGGTTATCATGAGACGCAGTACCGGTGGGCTCTGGGCAGGCAGAGCCCTCAATATGTTGGAGTACGTAAAGAAGGGAATTTTTACAAGTGATAAAGAATTCCTGCAGTAGAAAGAAGTTAATACTTCACCTGCTCAGCCTTGCCAAACAAAACTCATGGTGTTCATTTGTGGTGCAGTTTATGAGCGGCATTACCCGACCTGTTTAAGAGCGGTGGGTTTTGGCAACTATTTGTTATGTGCCACGTCCACTAAAGAGTTCTTGTTAGAGGTGGAAAAAATTAGAGAGAGTAAATCTTCCCTTTTTTATTTAATCTAATCTTTTTTTTTTCTGCTACAAGAATGTCTAGTTATTTGACTTAATATTAATCACCTCAGAAGCAGCTTTTTGATGCTATTGATTGACATTGTGTGATGTCCTGTGGCCGTGACATGACTTACTGCTAGGAAGAGGAGGAGGAGGAGGAGGAAGGCTGTTTTTGATGGAGTACAATTAATATGTTGATAATTGTATATTTTATTCATGGATGCATGTTACTGCTGAGACAGTAATCAATGCGTTAACCAGGGGAGTCATACATTACAGGGAAATCAATATTCAGTATCACTATCAGAGGTAGATATTATTGAGAAATGGATTCACAACGATACATGCCACAGTGGATCACATATTTTCTAAATGTTTCTTTTTTATTACATGATCCAGGAAATGCCATCTTCCAACCTGTCATTCATTTAACATATGGCACAGTGTCCAACCCAACACCCAGGTCACGCTATAGTCAGTATTAATCGCAGGCCCAGATTGACAGAGAAAGAAGTGATCTGTATTCTCAAACGGTTTTACAGGAGTGTAATTTAATACCCAGACACTGGAGCACCTATAACCTTGTCATAGGGATACAAATATGTCATAAACTTTGATAAGAAGCTTTCTGAAGTCTGTCAAATGCAATTGCTGGATATGGGGGCACCCTTACACAGAGTAGAAAAGAGATAAACAATCCTATTAACTTTTAAACACCACTGGGGATAGACATCCACTGTCTGCTTTGAAGGATTTGAATATTAGTATATTATCCGTTATGTCTGTATTTGTTGTTCTGTTTCACCTGGATAGTAGTATCCAAAAAATAAAAAGGAGGCAAAAAAAAAAAGAAAGGATACAGCGAATCACTTGGACAAGTCAGAGCTTTCTAGGTTGAAAAATAGGTGCCATGACCTGTTTTGCACACATCACACACAGCACACAAACAACACGCCATATCAGTAATGCCAGGATGACACGTACAGAAGAGTGCTGCTTGGCCCTAAGGTCAGGCCTCAGCCTTGAGTCACCTCACCCGAACCCCCAACTATCGCCTTTAATTCTTCTGCCAAGAGTCCTGATTGAAGACCAAACTGTCACCGCCTTTTATTGCAACCCACAATTCAGGAAAGTGCCAGGAATGGTTATGACCACAGATGATGCTGACCCAGTGTCAGCAGTCTTAGCACTGTCCATCCTGTAGCTTAGAAAATATTGAATTTTGCTGCATAAATTACAAGAATAAATAATGTTTTGTATATGCAATAAGATTAGATTACACTTAAATGTATTATTATGAGCAAATGTTTCCTTGCTGCTCTGCAATAAGGTCACTGAGATAATAAAGCTGAAAATGGCATGTGGGAAGCTGAAAAGGCACACTTGCTCTTTTTTTCCTCAGTGTGCATGGTTCCTTTTCAAATAACATGGTGCTACCACTTAAGTCCTGTGACCTGCATGTCTGAGAACATCTACAAAGATAAATGAACACCTTATCTGTTAATGTTGTTGCTCCCACAGTCACCGATTACATTCCTCTCCTCGGGGACCTTCTGAACGTCAGCCACTTACTTCAAGAATTGTTGTTAGGAAAACGTTCCCTTCCTTGCGTTTGCATCTGTATCCACCAGATGAAACTACAAATATTATTTGATCTCCTTTTTACCTTTTTTGTTTTTTTTTCTTTCGAGGTTTTTTTTTTCCATAACTCATTTTGTAGTATTAAATTTGGCTTGTTATCCAGAGGTTAAAGTGGGATCTGGCTCATGGCTCAAGATGTAATAGTGCAGCATGGGGGAAACAATTACTTGGAAATAAGTTACATACTAACTTGTTTTGTGAACTCCAGTAGATTTTTTTTTTTTTTTGTCTACAGGATGTGATTACCCGACCTGTGTTGCTACGCCGATATTCACTGCTCTTTGTTTGAGTAACCCAACTGAATTCAGCAAGACATAAGCACGTTTCACAAGCTATATACCTGTACAGTCCCTAAACCTAACATTGACCATGAACAGTACAGCCTGTCCAACATAGTGCATTACAGTAATCTTTACCACAGTACTGCAAACTAACTAGTTTAGCCTGCATTAAACTGTATTAAACTGCCTTGTACAGTATTTTCATGCAACCTTGCTTTCTTACATCTTTCTCCATCTCTGAGTGTTGCACATTAAAAAAAAATTTCTCTCTCTCCCCCTTGGAAATACAACAACTGTACATTTAGCTAGCAGACACATTTTGTGTCTATACAGGAACAGTTTATGTGTTTATGCTTGCTTCAGGTTTGTAGCGCTAGCTAGCTGCTGAAATAGCCTACAGCTACTGCAACTTTATTTACATCTGCACCTTGAATGTATCACAGGGATGAGAAGAAAAGAGGGATGTGTTGACGGTGTAAACAAGCTTTTGGATGTATTTTTTTTCTTATTACTGAGCAAGTATCTCCACTTTATGACTGGAAACAAGGCTAGGCTCATTAAAATTAACTACTTCTGCAGTAATATGCATGAGCTTGCCTATCACATTAAATTGTTCACTAATTTAAGGTTCCAGATTATTCCCACCCACTTTAACCTCTGACTACAATCTTTCACTGTGCTCATCAGATGTCTCCTAACTTTGTCTGCCTGTTATTTGTGGCTGGGTGTGTAGCATACAGTCCTTACACCAGATTTAGGATTTGAGGTGATCTTGATGAGAATGGCAAAAACTATGGATGAAGACTTAATCCCATTGCCATTACCATTTCTGCTTATTAGTCTGATTTTGTTTTTAATCAGTCTCCACTACTAGTTTGAGATCATTGTTATGCAATGTGCAGCAACAGGAAAACATGTCAACAGTGGTAAAGGATACTGACAAGACTGGGGGCATCCAGTTCTGATGAATTGAACAATTGTACTAGTTCTCATATTCATACTAAACTCACTGTATATACCTGAAGAGTTGATGATAATAAATCTGATCACTGCATTCCCCAGAACACATTATTTAAAAATGCAATAAACAAACTTGCATTTTTACAAATCATTTGCAGTAGGTAAAAGGTAATCTCCTTTTTTTCCTTGTGGTAGCAAAGTCACATTTAATGACAGGTATCTCTGCATTCACAGCCCGAACTGTATCATTTCCAGTCACTGATTACTGAGTGTGATCAATAATTGCCCCCAGCTCAGTAGCTTCTAACAGACTGAGTGCACCTGAATAAAAATGAAGGCAAGGTTCAACATCAATAGCTGATCTTGTTGTCCCTCCCTCAACCGTCCCACAGACATCCACACACTTGCTTACTTAAGCAGGCGACACCAAGCTGAGTCATTTGATATGGCAAACTTTCCTGAAGTATATTAGGACTGCCAAGCAGACAATGTCAAATAGGGGAAATCTGTTGCACTCATTCAATCAATTCAAACAGTTTTGCTTTCTTCTATTTGCTGTCTTGTTGCCGAAGAATCTCTTTTTAATTTCACTTTGTGGTAGAAAATGAAAGCACTTATTTGATTAAAAATTCTGGATAAAAACAAAGAAGCTTCTAATGAATTTACAATGACAAAACAGTTTTAGTTTATGAAAAATAAACTTAACAGTGAACACTATCTTTCTTTCTTATGACCTGGGTCATGATGCCCTTAATTCCTACCTGCCATATGAATCAACTTCAGAGCACAGTCTAAACCCACACCACAGTGGGTAAAATAAGAAGTGAAGCAGCAAACAAGTATGACAGAGGAAAGCAATTCATTTAATCATTCAGTTCATTTGTGCTGATAACTAGAACTCATTAAGAATCCTCATCTAGAACTCATCATTTATTTTTAAAGTACAACCTTTTAGGGCATTTTGGACATACATTTGCACCTTCAGTTAACAGTTTGTAGAATATCGTCTTAGGCCCTGGGTTTTCCGTGTTTTGAGTTTGGGAATCTTAGCTAATATGTTGAACTCTGAGTTTTAGGTCCTCCTGTGTTTTGATTATAGTTTAGATTTTGGGGTCAGGATATTCATGTTTTTATTTCCTTTTATTCTATAGTGAATTTGACCCTTTTCTTATATTCTAGTAGAGCACTGATCTGGTTTATTACTGTCCTGTTCCAGTGCAAGTTCCTTGGAGTTTTGCATTCGTGTTGCTTTTGTAATTGAGTTTTAGTTAAGGTTTATGGAGTTTGCTGTTTGTGTTTAGTTTCTCCAGTGTTCCTTCTGTTCAGTGTACTTTGTCTCTGTGCTTACAAGTTATTCTTTGGGTTAATTCCTGTTTAACTTTGGTAGTTGTGGTGTCTGGTGGTTTGCCTTAAGTTTGTCTTTCTCTCCTCTTATTCTCTTTGGTAGGGACAATGCACATTAATAAACAATCTGTAAATGCGCCAGAATTAGCCAAAAGGCTATTTTTCATCTGTTGATTCTTTGCATTTGTGCCTTGCTCTCCCCAGCTCTCCCCACTTCCCTGATTATCCCATGGAAATAAATAGCCCTGCCTTCCCCTCGGTCTTTGTCCCAGCAGCTGTTAATCTTCCCAGACTGCTTCTCCTCCATGCACACTATATTGCCAAAAGTATTCACTCACCCATACAAATCACTGAATTCAGGTGTGCCAATCATTTCTCCTTCAGCACTCAAAGCGCTTAGGCACATAGTGCACAGAGGTCACCAACTTTCTGCAGAGTCAATCACTACAGACCTCCAAACTTCATGTGGCCTTCAGATTAGCTCAAGAACAGTGTGTAGAGAGCTTCATGAAATGGTTTTCCATGACCAAGCAGCTGCATCCAAGCCTTATATCTCTAAGCACAATAAAAAGCGTCAGATGCAGTGGTGTAAAGCACACTGCCACTGGACTTAGAGCAGTGGAGACGTGTTCTCTGGAGTGACAAATCACGCTTCTCCATCTGGCAATCCAATGGACAAGTCTGGGTTTGGTGGTTGCCGGTTGACCACATTGTGCCAAGTGTAAAGTTTGGTGGAGGGGGAATTATGGTGTGAGGTTGTTTTTCAGGAGTTTGGCTCAACCCCTTAGTTCCAGTGAAAGGAACTCTTGATGCTTCAGCATACCAAGACATTTTGGACAATTTAATGATGGAAGAACATGGAAGAACTTGACTGGCCTGCACAGAGTCCTGACCTCAACCTGACAGAACACCTTTGGGATGAATTAAAGTGGAGAATGTGAGCCAGGCCTTCTCATCCAACATCAGTGTATGACCTCACAAATGCACTTTTGGAAGAATGGTCAAGAATTCCCATAAACACTCCTAAACCTTGTGGAAAGTCTTTCCATAAGTGCTGAGGCTGTTATAGCTGCAAAGGGTGGGCCGACATATGGATTAAGAATGAGATGTCAATCAAGTTCATGTATGTGTGAAGGATGACCATAATATAGTGTATCTCTGTGATTGGATTTTTTCTATTTTATTTTATTTCATTTATTTATTTATCGAG
>JASGAU010383126.1:0-18992 GCA_030220045.1 Australoheros facetus
TATACACTTTAAGGAGAAATATGTGCTCCTTCTCAGTGACACCCAATATGAAAAAAATCCATTTCGTCAGCACCACAGATCATGTGACGCTCAATGTTGTTTCTGTGCCAAAACCTGGATGAAACATATAGACATTAACAGAGCAATAATCTAGGAGTAATTTGAGGCCCAAAGCCATAAAAAACACAGTCTACTTTAAGTGCCTCGCTAATTAAAACCATGTTATGGTTCCTAGTCATCTTCTTCTCTCATATAGGACTCTAAGGCTCAAATTCTTATCGGATTCAAGACAAGGAGGGTCAGCAAAGAGGCTGGATTTGTTATTTCAACTCATTTAGAGAGGCAGGCCCCTGGGGTCAAACACTGGCCAGTGTGGCCCGATTACGATCGTGTCCTGGGGGGTCTTAACTGCGGCCCGGCTGTTGTTGTTGTTTGGCTCCGTTTGGTGTTCAAGTGTAGCAAGCCGCACAGATGAGGGGGTGGGGATGATGAAAAACAGACAAATTGTGGGAGGTATAGAGACTTGGGGTTAAAAGGTTACTGATGCACTGATGTAGGTAGAGGAGGACATCCTGCCCTCTCGTGTTGTCCTGAAATCGCAGCTAACAGGTGTGCGTGTCGCTGCAGCTTTAGTGTCACTCATTGCTTTCATCTCTTTCCCATGTCTCTCTCTCTCTTACGCGCAGGCATGCACGGACAAAGAAAAGATTGTGTTCTGGGGTTTATTTTTATCCCTCTCTTGTTTAATTAATCTAATTCAGTGTCCCTGTGGTCCCTCCTCTCACATCATGTATGTGAACCGGAAATTAAATACAGCTGACAGTCACACACAGAGAGACTAATGAGGTTTTCAGGTCTGAGTGGAAGTGGGCAGCATAAAACAGTGATGTGGTCTTGTTAAGGGTGGGCAGTTAAAATTTAATTTCAGGTATAATTTTGTCTTCTCATCTTAAAATACGAGAAATGATTATTGTGCTGCATTCTTTCCTTTACTCCCAGCCAGGCTGTTGCATGTTTATTTCAGTTCATAGTTTTATTCTCATTCTCTTTAAAGTTCAAGGAAAGGTTTGATAAATCCAGTAATTTTACATAGTCCATCAGCAATCATGTTAAGTAATGATTATCTTAAAATTGGTTAAAAATAGTTATAAATATAATTTTAAGGTGCGGTGAGCTTGAGTGATCGTGAGGCATCCATGGTCCATCTTTTCCTCCACAGTTCACAGGAATCTCTGCTCCTTCTAAGGTCAAGGACATAGTTATTGCTTTACAAGCACTTTTCATTTATGCCACTCTTCCTAGGGTATTCGATTTTTGTGAAATTAGATTAATTTGTCTTGGATTTTCATTCTTCTTACTTTGTGCAATACAGGAAACCAGTGATAACACAACTCATAACTTATTTCTGTATTTCACACATTACAATAACCTGTGAATTGTGATGGATCATAAACCGGATGAGCTACTTACATCAGTGGTTGCTATAAACAGGCAGCATTGCATCTTGTGCAATTTAGCTCTTAGAAACCAACAGAGTCAATATAATAAGGTGTTGATCACACACAGTTGAAATTAAAATTAAAGTGCAGGTCATTCATATCTCTGACTCCAGACCATTAAAATGACTTCAGCTGAAGTATTCAGTGTATCTGAGACTGAGTATTTTCAGTACATAGACCATGGCTCTATGCCACTGAGTTCTCGGACCACACCCATCTTTGAAAATATTGTGTATTTACGTAACAGATAACAGAGTGTTTCAAATAAATTGCAAATTACAAAGAATGTGTAACAGGGCATGAAGATGGGAAGAGAGGCAACAGCGCCTTGTCCTCTCATCGTCTCTCCAGCCCTTATTATATTCTCATGGTCCAGCCACACCCATTTGCAGAATCTGATCTCAGCTACACACCTTTAAAGTTTTGAGACCATATTCTGCACAGTTGAGATACTTAATTATCTACAAAGTATTGAGTATTCTAGCCACAGAGAGACATAGACTTTAAAGACCTGCCAAAGTGTTCAAAACTGCCTTCATGACAAACTTTCAGCTACACTTTTTGCCATGATCACAAGATGTCTGTCCTCTCACTCACCCACAGAAGACTCACTGGAGAATAAGTGGAGACAGCTGTTGATACATTTTAGACAATCTTTGGTTGTAACAGTGACAATTATGGAGTGGATATTCTTTATTTTCTCTGTTGCATAAACAACCAGGGAATATTTTGTACCACAGTGAGGTCAGGGACACCACAACTTTGCTTTTTTTTTTGATAAGTGGGTCCTAAACATTATAAGTGACATATTTCTCCACTACAATGAAAAATATTTAATCTCTTTTCAGCACAAAATATTTTGTCCACACATAACATGGGGACTGCAGCTGTATCTGTACTATTATTCTAATACGTGGATTGCGAATTAATGTCATAACCATTAGATTTTCACACAGCAGCTGCCCCACAGTTTGGTGTGCACTACACACTAGAGGAGGTTTCAAACAGTATTTCAGAAGAGCTGATTCACTGTATAGTTGTCACAGTAGTTGTTCTGTTTTGGTCCCTGTTAGTTTGGTTGGTTTTTAGTGCAGTTTCTGCGTTTACTGTTAGTCTTTATGTTGTCTCAGTCTTAATTTGTCTCTTAGTAACTTTCTGTTTTACTTTGAAAGTTAGTTTCTCATGTGTGTTGTTCTAGTTTTACTTTCCCCCTCTTCTTCCTCCTTTATTGCCTACCCAATACTAATTTAACTTATTTCATCTGTGTCTCATTCCCAAATCACCCCTTGTGTGTATTTATAATCTTGTTTTTCCCCTCGTCAAATTATCCATTTATGTTCCCCATGTTTCTTGTGATTTGAAATACTGTTCTTTTTTAAACTCTTGTTGTATGGTTTCTCGTGCTTTATTGCTAGTTGCCAGTTTAGTTTATCTCCCTTGGACTTTGTGTTTCTTGGTCAATAAAAGCTCTTCTGTTATTTGCCTCGCCTGCCTCTGAATCCTGCACTTGGGTCCTCTCACCACCAAACTTAAACCTGACAATAGATGACAAAAGGACAATACAAGCACACCCAGACTTGGAAAGTAAAACTTTAAATGCACACATTGGTCGAGATTTATTTGTCAGATTGACACAACCACTACTAGGGAAAAATGTGTATTTCCTCACTGGTTGGCAGAGGTTTCTGGCTGTCACTGGGTGAAATTGGTTATTAAGAAGGTGCCGCACTAGAAACCTCCTAGTGATTGCTTTGATTACTCACAGTTCCCTGTAGTTTTTCACATTTGTCTGCAAACACTCACTGCTGGCTCAGTGGTAGTAAAACTTAAGAAAGTGAAGCACAAACCAGAAATGAGAAGGTTCACCTTCAAAGTAAAAGCTGTGCCTCTGAGCTGCAGCCAGCATCTTTCAAAAAAGCACCTTTACTTTGAAGGCAAATAGTCCTCGTTTCCCATTTGTGCTGCACTTTTTGCAGTTTCACTACACCTTGGAGAGTAGCTGGACTGTGTTTGTAGACAAGTCCAATGCTTCAGTGCAAACTGTGGGTGACTGCAGCAATATGGTAGCAACCAAAGCAATCACGAAGGGGTTTTTTTTGCCAGAGAATGGTCAGTGACTGCCATTTTAGCCTTGTGACCCAAATGTACCTAGGGAAAAATGTGTATCCCTCGACCCCAAACATTGTTCCAGCAACTGCCATCAACCTCCAGCAACCGGTCAAGGAATACTCATTTTTCCCTCATGATCGGCGGTTACCAGATGGTAATGTACTGTTCTTTAAGCCTATGTGAATGGGGCTTTACTTGATCCTACATTGTCATCATGATTGTCTTATCCAAAGTGGCAGACAAGTTAACGTCACATGGTTAACCTCAGTGCATAGAACCAATGAAACTAAAGGTATTTGTAAAGTGTATATTAAGTAAAATCTAAAATTCATACTTTCACCTAAGTTTGACCCAATGCAGTCATTTGCTCTCTTACTGTGAGGTCTTTCAAGGTGGCGAAATCCAAAACAAGTTTTAAAAGCATATTACTGAGTTTGAGTAATTCAATTCTGAACATCTAAATTATATTTTTTGCAATTTGCAGGACTTTACTGAACATAGTTTAAGCTTTCCCACAAACACAGGACTGAATGTGATGTTCTCCCATTAATTGGTATAAAAAACTGGCAGCTACACCTTCACACATTAAAAACACACAGGCCTTCTCACAAACCCGAGGAGCAGGGGAGTATTTCCTTATACAGCTTGTGCCTGTGTGTTTGGGGGAAAATTTGGCATATTTATTATAATGGATGCCTTCCTGAAAGAAAGTATACTCACAGTGGCAAACCTGCTCTGTGTATAGAGCAGAAATGTATGAGACAACTGGAATGAAAGAAGGAAGAAAAACCTTTTCACATTTTCAAATGAGAGATTATTCCACAAACTAGCCCAAAACTCCTGAAATATTAGACTTATTTAGTGCTTTGTTAGTTCACCTCAAAACACTCTAGAGAGCGTAAAGGTAGAAGCACAGGTGCTGAGTTTGAGCACCTGAGCAGAGTTAATGGGTTGTGGAATCAGTGAGAGTGCTCTTCGGGGGTCTTGTCAGGCTTTGATCTTTGGTATGCACTGAATGTGGGGGGTCAGGGATAATAGTTTGGGGGCTGACAGGGGTGAAGAGACATGAAGAGCGAGGGAGGGCGTAAGAGGGGGGCTGACATGATGGTGTTGCAGGCCCCAGAAACCTCCAGTGAAATCTGCATTTGTAGCTAACATGATGGGAACTGATATGATCGTCGCAAAAAGCGCTGGAAATTTTTAAACCCCAGTCTTTATCTTTCCTGTCTCTGTTTTCCCAGTCGCCCCCTCTGCCCGCATCATCCTCCTTTCGTCCGCTCGGAGACCCTTTCCACACCTCAGAGGTCAGAGGTTGACACGTTAACTGTCCTGGACAAATTATGTCCCCACTGAGAAACTCTAAGCCTGTTATCTCATGCTGCCAGTTTGCTTTTGTGTGACTTGTCTCTCTGAGAATAATCCTAACATCTTAGCTAGTGTTACTAAACTGCAACACAGCCATTCATCAAAACATCTAGAAGACCTCTTAATATTTAGGGTAGGTTTTCTTCCCTGTGTACTTCACCGCATAATTGTCAATATATTGGCAACAAAATAACCATAAAGGTCTGACGGAGTACATTTACGACTGCCGTTTACGACTGCCTTTCATCATTATTGTGTGTTATGATTGACATTTATGGGTAGTTTCCTGGTGAGACTGAAAATATTAGACTACTGTATCTGTTCATTTCTACAAGAATTTCCAATAAAAGCTACTTTCCTCCATTGTTCCACTGTATGAACCATTTCTTTGAAGACTTCAGTCTTTTAAGCCAGCTTAATATTAACGTATTGCATAAATTACAATAAAGTTTCAAAGCAACAGGTGTTTTAGATTAAACCGCAACAAATCCAAACTATAAACCTGAAGCGTCCCGCTGTTTCGCTACATGTGAGCTCCTAAATCAATTTCACCTACAATTTTTGGGTCATTTGAACTGTAGCCTGTTAGATAACAATATAAAGACATCCCCACACTGTTTTATCTGGAGATTTTCTTTTTTTAAAGAGGGTCACCAAACTTTGCTTACACGCTTAGCTTAGCATATTAGACTAGATGCTTGGTTTTAAGACATAATTTACCATTTGTGTCACCCTCTTCTTTTCCATTAGCTCCATTTCCCTCGCTTTCTGTGTTTGGTTTAAAGGATATAAATCTCCTTTGCAGCCCTTTGTGAAGTAATTTAGAAGACAGCAGGTTGTCTCTCTCTTGGAGCCAATGAGTAGAGGTGCAGCCAAGGAGTAAATGAAAGAGGTAGATAAGAGGAATAAGAATTAGAAAAAAAAAAGATAAATGGGGATAAAAGTGAAAGCACCAAGACTAGTAAAGAAGTGAGAGAAAAGATGAGAGGAGAAAATCTAATCTGAATCATTTTGCTTTCGCAAACTACAGCTGGAATTATTTCATAAATGAAGGTGCACTAGAGGTAGTTTCATACGCGGGCTTTCTTACACATCAGTTATACAACTAATGAATCTGTAACGTTTGAATGCACTCACTACCCAACTTTTCCAGACTTCAAATATGATGCTGATGCCTGAAGAGCATGACAATAAATAACAGTGTTAAGTTCTTGGTGTGTAAGAAAATAATTGGATTGCTTTCATACAGTGATATAGTGGCTCCACAGTGTAGTGGTTTTCACATTTAAGGTTGTGGGTTTAAATCCAGCTGAAGTTAAACCCCTTGGGGTTTTGTCAGGAAAGGTATCAGGTGTTGATCTCTGCCAATTCAAACATGCAGAGCTGTTGCTGTGGCAACCTTTTTGTTTTTCTTATGCTGATATAATAAATAAAAGCAACAATGGTGAAAAACACAGTTCTAGTTTTAAACTATACCCTCAGCGACCACTTTGTTAGGTACACCTGTTCAACTGCTTAAGGGCCTTTAAACGTGCTATGGTAGTTGGTGTCAGGGCTGGTCTGAGTATTTCAGAACCATTGCACAACCATCTCTGGGGTTTAAAGAAAATAATCTGGAAAAGAGAGAATATCCAGTGATCATTAGTTCTCTGGGCCAAAATGCCTTGTTGTGAGAATGAGAATAGCCAGACTGCTTTGAGATTATAGGATAGCAACAGTAACTCAAATAGCCACAGGTTACAATCAAGGTATGCAGAAGAGCATCTGTGAATATACATGTTGAAACCTGAAGCAGATGGGCTACTGCAGCAGAAGACCGCACCAGGTACCACTCCTATCAGCTAAGAACAGGAAACTGAGGGTACAGTTCATACGGACTCACCAAAATTGGACAATAGGAGATTGGAAAAATGGTGCCTGGTCTGATGAGTCTTGATTTCAATCCAGTAGAGCACCTTGGGGATGTGGCGGAAGAGGAGATTCACATCTTGGATGTGCAGCCGACAAACCTGCAGGAACTGTTTGATGCTATCGTGTCAATATGGACCAAAATATTAAGAATGTTTCCTTCATCTAGCGTAATTATAAAGTGATTCTAATGACCTAGTTTGATTTTATAGGTCAATTAAAACAAACTGCAGCATTTATTTGCAAGTGTAAACAGTGACTCAGCAGTACAGTAAGTGCCACACAGAAAAGGTGCTTAATGGATGTGTAATCCCTGAAGTGGAAGAGGCTGAAGAAAAGGGAAGGGAAGATGAAATCACTGTGAGTGCAAGGCTCCTTGTGATAAATGAACATGAGCCCAAGAACGTATTAGAAGTGCAGAAAGGGGCTATAAGAGAGGAAGGAGGTGTTTACTAATATTTGCTCTCAGTGACTCTGTGCTGCTCTACCACATGGATGCTACAAGTAAACATATGCATCCATATGTACTGTATATATAATTCTGCTGCCTACTCCAAATCTAGACATCAGAATTAATCAAATCTATTCAAAGAGAGAAATGTGACTTCTCGAATGTTTTTCAACGGGCAAAATCTTGATCATATTACACAGGAGACCAGACAAGAGAAAAAAAGAAAAAACAATCTCCTGCTGTTGTTTTCCTTGCTGTTGTTTTCTTAAGCAGACATTTCGTTATGCGACCATTCCTTGTGCACTTTTTTCAGCAGGAAGTCTGCCTTTAGATCTTTGTGGCAGACCATGCTGACCAGACATCAAAAATGCAGAACTGGCAGTGAAACAGCAACGGATCGTGTCCAAACACTCAAAAAAGGAATTCAGAGTTACTCAGGCGTCACACCACTTTTCAGTGTTTGGGTCGGTTCACTTTCAGTTCAGTGCAACAATGAAATGCAAATAAAATTCCTTTAATACCAACAAAATCTTCACTCCTAATAATTTCTAGAGGTGTGGAATATGATAATATTTATTGTCTTTCCTTACCTGATCTGTTGTTGCATATAGATACTGATTTTACTTGATCTCTGTGAATTTTTGATACCACTGACCATATCTTACTTAACAGGCTTGGGCTGGTATATCTGTCTCAGCATTAGATTGTTTTTCCTCATATTTATCTGGCAGGGCTTTCTCTGTTAGGGTGAGAAAGTTCTCCTCTAACACTGGCTCCCTAACCTGTGGGGTTCCACAAGGTTCAATCCTCGGCCCATTATTATTACCTCCACCTAGGAGGTTATATTTGTGGTAGCGTTTGCCTGTGTGCATGACATTCCATCTGTAAACACAATAGCTTGAAAAGTTTTGAATGAATTCTAATAGAATTTTGTAGAGGTGTAGAGTGGGGTCATGTTAACAATCCATTAAAATTTGGCTTATATCTACCAAGACCTTCAAGGTCAACTTAACGATTTATTGGTTGAAAATTGACAAAAAGCCTTATAACTTAGAAACTATGATGTGTGGTGTATATTGTCGACATATAGAAAGTTCCAAAAGTAAATTCCAACAAGATTTAGGCCATGATTATAGCTTTTCCTAAACTACATCCAAAAATCTGTCAAGCGTTTGCTTCCTTCAGCTGATCTGTGAAGTCCAGTGTTCATAGTCTTGATGTAATATCTGATACTTCTCTGGGCTTTGATTCGCATGTAAAATCTATCTCACATTTAAGGAACATCTCTAAACTGCAAGCTATAGTCTCCTCAGCTGAACAAGATTTGTGTCATTGCACCTACATTACTGCTTTGTTTACTGGCTTCAATAAATTGTCTCTTTCACACCTCTAAGCTATACAAAATGCTGCGGCCAGACTTCTAACACATTCTACTAAGCATGCTCATATTACTCCTATTTTATATTCTTTACATTGGCTCCCAGTAGATTTTAAAATTCCTGTACTTATAAATCACTAAATGGACAAGCTCCAGATTATTGATCTCAGCTTCCTATTAAACACACTGCTGCTTGCAGTCTTCAGTCTGTGGCACCAGGATTTTGGATCAGTGTCCAACTCATCTTCATTTAGCTGTGGACTCCTTAAAAAGCATTTAAGGTCTTATACTGCTATTAACTGTATTTAAAATTTCTATTGCATTTTATTGTGATGATTCCTAGTTTTTAGTAGTTTGATTGTAGTATATGTCTGAAAACCACTTTGTAAATAAACTTTAATTACTTACTTTTAGTTAAGGCAGACAAAGTTAGCTGTTTGAGGTAATGAGCTGTGGCTGTTTGGAATTTGAAATGAAAACAGAAAAGAAAATGTTAAAGGTCATATAAAGGCCCACCATAATTGCAGGGTTACTGTTATGTGTTGATCAGACATGCTGCACCCACAACCACCGTGACTGCCACCATTTCAAAATTATGAGATGCAAATTTTTCCAATATGGACACAATTCTTAGGGATATTGGACGGAGGTTAATTTAGGCTAATCCCAAGCACCCAGTGTCAGTCTAAGGGACAGTGGGAGTGCAGGGGGTGAACATTTGGGGTAGGTAGAGTCAGGTGTATGTGGACCTGTAGAATTTTGGTGAAGGGGACAAGGAATGCCAGGAATGTTGCAGGTCTGGGGGTCAACTGGTGGCTCACATGCCAAATCTGATCGTAGGTTCTGATGGCTTGAACAGGACTAAAATTACAAAACCATCCTCCCCTGTGTGCAAACATTTGAGAGGGGGGGATTTTTCATATGAATGAGGTGTAAATGCTCCTTTGCTGAAAACCATTGGGGCACTTTTTTTGCCATGTTTTGAGAGTAAAGTTTAAATACAGATCACAGATGGTGGGATTCTAAAGACACGTGATACTCAGAAATTATATTTACTTTTGAGAGCTGTACTCGCAAACTTGTGTGGGTGGCAGTTATGGTTTTAATCACTGAAAGATGTGAAAATTAAAGGAAAAAATGATCTCTTGTTACAAATTGCAGCTTGCATGATGCACATATTGTGAAACAGGCTTCCCAGTTCCAAAAACCAATCACATCTGCTGGCTTTGAGTGTTTTTTTTTTGTTTTTTAATTTGATAGTTCAGAGCAACCTTTGAATCAGATAAGGATTGGTAACTTTCTTTTTTCCTCTATTACTGAAGAATGAAAAGTTGCACAAGCGGTTGGCAAATTTTCAATCGCGTTTCATGTTTCTAGATGGATGAACTTTTTAGTATGAGTGAAAGAACCAAATTGTTCATGACTTCACAAAGAGGTTTTCCAGTTCTTTATTGAAGTTTGCTGTATGAGGTAGGCGGTGGATAAAACTTTTGATGTAAACATGTTTTCAGATGACTGATTCCCCTTCCAATCAAAGCCAGCCAGATCATTATAAGCCAATACAAACAAATGTGATATTTTACCGATCCAAGACATACCTGGCCAAGTTCTGAAATGTTCATGGCTGATGGCTGCAGTGTTGACAGAATTCAGGAGTAAATACAAGATTTTTGTGCATCTAGAACTTAATATAATGTAGCTTTAAGATGCTAAAGTTTCCCTATTATTTGGTTCCTAGAACCTATTGAGCTATTTTGATAATTGATTATTTAGTTGCAGTAAACATTGCCTGATTCTAGTCTCTCAAACGTTAGAATTTGGTGCTTTTCTTAGTAATAAAAACTGGAAATTGAAGTTGTTGCTTCTGAGAAAATGTGAGGAGTATCTTCTTGTTTCTTTAAAGATTCATGATGAATTGGTTAAAAAAAGAAAATATTTAGCAGTTTAGGCTGATCTAAACTATCTTTAACATTTCAGGGAATTTATTTGATCAAACATCAGCCACATCATTTTAAATGAGAATAGATCCCGCCTTTCTAAGCATTTTTAATCTCCATTTCGTTCTCGCTGTGCTTGTCCTTTGCATTTGTCCTTGGATACCAAGCAGTTATGCCACTCCCTCCACCTGATGATTGAGTCCCAATGCACTCTTGTAATCTGCTCCCATTTTCTTTTAGTTCATCCCTCTGACCTGTCCCGAGCAGATTGTTTCCCCCATGGTGTCATTTTTCAGGGCTTTCCTAGAGGACTTTGGGCTGCTGGGAATACAGCCTGACTTGTCCATTAGTTATATTAGCATCTCAGTGGGGAGGCTCTGGTTCCCTTTCCCCAGGCTGGGAAGGACAAAAGCTCAGGCCTGCCTGCAATTGTCCACCTGTCAGTCAGCGTTGGTGGTTGCCAGAAAAACTGTCAGGGCTCAGATCCTCTGATAAGAGTCCTATGAGCCAGACTTTGTGTTGTTAACTTGTTAACACACGTGTTCACGATGAAAAACAAGTAGGAAAAGCTACTTGTTTTTTTTTAATCAGTTCATTTTTGCTGTGCTTGTGGTGTATTACTGTAGCTATTTTCAAGATCTGGTCACTATCTGCCAGTGAAATGAACAATATAAGCATACTTTAAAAATACTTACAAAATAATTATTTCAGGGGGGTGAATTTGATGTTAATTTATCCATTATCTTACACATAAATTTCTCTCCCTTTTAATAAACCTATTTGTGGATGATGTATGATATACTGGCAGTGGCTCATATACACCATTTAAGACTCTCTCTCGGTATCCTGACAGGTTTATTTGCAAATTGTAAACCTGAGTTGGTTCTGATAAAGACATTTATTTGCTGCGCTGGATTATTTGAAAGCCAGAGTGCATAGGAAATGTGGCTGAACAGGATTACTCTTGTTTCTTTTCCAGTACCTAAGTGAGAGCTGCCACTGTCCTGAGTGTTTTACAGAAATCTGGAGAAAAAAATGTACTTGGATCCTTGCAGAGATTTAGATGAAAAGATTTATACTAAGCAAAATGTGATGCTATCAAGCAAGGAGACCATTAGGATACTTTGAAAAAAAGTCATCACTACAAAATATTTAATGATTCAGTGACAATAAAAACTTAAACTTTATCTTAACATAAAAATGATCTATGTTTAATTTTTCACTGGTTATTTGCAGCCTACCTGCAGTTGATCTGCACCCATTATTTGTTGAGCTTTTCTCTTGCACAAAGACCAGAAACAAATGGAAACAGCTGGCTGGGTCCAATTACAGCTCTAAAATTCTCATACCAACACCACTAAAGCTCACTGGCCAACATTTTGAATATTGTTTGCTTAATCCATACACAAACAGTTACAACCGGTGGTTTTAAGGGGAATTAAACAAATGTTGTGGGTGGTCAGACAGCTAGCTGTTTGCCAAGAAATACTTCCAGCAAGTCACTTCTATTGCTAAACCAGCTGTTGCTTTACTTTTCTGCCCATTTGCTGATCAAACAAACACTATCCAGTTTGTTAATTAGAAAGCTTTGGCGGTTTTGGTGGTGTGTATTTGAGTTTTGTCCTGTGCCCAGTTATTTCCAGTCTTTACGCTAAGCTACAGAAAACTAAGCTAGACTCTTGCTACTGATAGCTCCACAATGAGCACACACATATGAGAGTGATAATTTAACTAGCATTATAGAAACTGCTAAGTAGATTTTGTTACTTATTCCCTCTTCTTCTAGTTTTTATATTAACTTGTGCTAAGCTAAAGTGCTAACATAAGCTAATACAGCTTCATACTTAACACACAAAGGTGATAAATCTTCTTATGTAACTCTCACGAAGTCAGGAAATATGTGGATGACATATCAAACTGTCCCTTTAAAAGGAACATTTTCTTTACCTGTTTCTCTTTGCTCTCTTTTTTCAGTCTTTGCAGAAAAATGGACAAATCTCCAGCATGACTAGCCTGAATGGACACTCAGAGGACAACACGCTAGCAGAAGGTGTGTATGCGTGTGTGTGCATGTTTTGTCCTGTCAGTAGTGTTTATTTACTGTGTGATTTTGGGAGCTGCTTTTTCTTTGGTGAATGTGGTTAAGTGCTGGCAATGTTTGTGTGTGTTTGTGTCTGGGGTTTCTTACTGTGTCTTAAGCAGTGGCATCAGGTAAGCTTGTTTGTGTGGGGTCTGCTTTCAGTGTGTGCGTAATGAATTCTTGTGTGCAAATGTCTTCATGGCTTTGCATGATCTACTTGATACTAAACTAATCCCTTTGTCAACACACAGGGGACACCTATATGAGCTTTTCCCACTGGAGCCACACACACACTCCACATGGCCACATACCAACATACTCTTTTTCTCTCTATTTTATTATTTAACTTATCAGATGACCGCATTCAAATTGAACTTATATACATCTTTTTTTGTGAATTTTTGTTCTCATTAAATGGGGATATTTAAAATGGTCTGTTTCATTGTGGAAGATACTCTAAGGACATTATAAATCAGTTATCTTTTATAACCATTAAACAGTAATAAACTGTGTAAATTTGTTTTAACACGTGCGCCAACCTGCTCTGTTCATCTCCTGCAGTGCCTGTCCATCACTAAAGCTGCATTTGTTTATTTTTCATACTATATCTATCATGTCCCCCTCAGTATGGGAGGGCTGCAGGGGTGCGTACACCCTCCTTAAATATTTATCAGGCCGTGACCCGGGGCCCTGCACAAAGTAACCTGTGCACTTCATAATATATTACGGCCCAGGGGAAGGAGTAACCCTATACTACTTAAAACACAGAGATATGTCACATACCACTCTGTCAAATAACATATTTAATAAGGTATTTAATGAAGTGATCCTGTCCATCCACAGAGTAACCCAATACCCGTTTCAGTGCAGAACTACAGAGTGAATGAGTTGATGTGGCATGTAGACCAGAGAGCAATTCTGTTGGTGAAGAAGTAGTTGCTTCTCTGGCTATGTACTGTAATTTAATTAGTATGTGGAGCAGAAAACAAGGTATTCACTTATTGGAAATAGTTGGATTTTGTGCACACATAGAAGCTGCAGCCTGCTTACTTTCATTTATACAAAACCATATCATTTCATATTATTTAGGTTAAAATTATTTTTTTGAAAACAAGTAGCTCCTTTGCTGGTGCAGACCTTTTTTTTTTTTAAAGTCTGCAGCTGATCATTTTGGCTGCACTCAGTTTGTACTGCATATGTGACGAGTGAGGTTCTCTGACTGAGAACCAGAGAAGACTGAACTCAAGGCAGGTCAACCTAAAGCATACCCACTTTGAAACTAGCGATTAAGACCATTAATTCACCAGGAAAGTGTGTACTGAAGGACATCTCTATATAATTGGACTTTTTAAAGCCAGAGGAGTTGCCCTGTGCTGTCCATTACTAAGAATTGATTTTAAAGCACTTTTGCATTAGCTTCACTTTTCAGATCTGGAAGTTATTTTATATCCAGTCTCAGGCTCTGTTAATTGTTCTAAACCAAAAAGCCTCAGAATTAGAAATAGACATGCAAACCTAACTGAACCCAACATTCATATATTAATTCTTCAAAAGAAAAGAAATCCAGTTTGACTTTTGACTTTGACCAATAAAAAACAAAATAATTTTTGGTTTCCCATCGCGCCGCCAGGTGTTCTCAATGAGCTGGACATAAAAGAAAAAGAGAGATAAACAACAGAAAACAGTTTTGAAGAACTTTAAAGGTTACAGATTAGAAGAGTCCAGGGGAGTAAAAGGAAGGGAGATACACAATAGGCAGAGAGAGAAGATAGAGGAGCAAAAACCATGGAAGGATTTCACATCCCAGCAGCACTCTACCTCATAGACAGCCTGATAAAGACACCAATGGATTGTGGGAGACAGGAAGAGAAGAGGAATCTCTCCGATAACACCAAAAAACAACAAAAGACTGGCTGCAGATCAAAAGACCCAATGCATACCGCAAACACATGACTATAATCTCTCCGTATCAGGTAAAGCAGAGTGTTTACGGTTAGGGGGCCAGCCCAGGCATGAAACTCCCCAAACACATCACACATCAGCCTACAAACATGTTTCCAACATGTTTAGCATAGTGACCTTTTTCGGAGATACCTCGTAATGTGATAAAAGTCACAAATAGGTGAACAAGTAGCAAAAAAATATGCTTTTGTGAATTGGTATCAATCTATGAAATAGTCGGGAGTTACATTTCCCAGTGCATTTGTCACCAGTCAACCCCTTTGTGAATGCAAACACTGAATCTTCTGGGGCAGATGAGCAGTAACTGTCAGAAACAGTCATGTATACAGTATATAAATAACTTAAATCAAGCTCAAAGATACTCATAACTTGGTACAGTATTCATTTGTGAAAGAGGAAATGCATGATCTAGTCTACATTTTTGGAAGCCCTCAGCTTTTTAAACAAAAAATGATAAGAAATTCCCTATAATTATATTTGAAAATCCTTCTTTAACCCTGCCAAAGGCTTTGAAAGGTTTATGACACTTTACCAGGTAGACAGGAGCTCAATAAATATTGCATGTTAGTAGAGTTTTGAAGAGGCACTCAGAAATGTTTCTTTGTAAGGAAATAAAAAGAAGGGAGCAAAAAGCTAGAGGCAGGAGAAGTAAAAATAGGTAAAGAGAGGAAACGACATAAATGATGCAGCTACCTATTACATAACCCACTGCAAAACCCATACAAAACCCTACAAAACGGACTCCAAATGGATCAACATCGCTTCAGCTTTTGTCTCCCTTATTGCTTTTTTTTGTACAGCATTTAATTATATTAGCAACAATAGAATTTTTTTTTCCATGTAGACGTGCGTAAAAGCCTGCATGTGTGATTCAGGGGCGTGGGTGCATTAGGGGTGTAGTGGGAGCCCAAAGAATGACATGAAAGCTGAGGTAATTCACTGGCGAGAGCATTGACTGACCCTCCCAGATGGCTCGCAGGCTCAAAGAGGAGGACAGATGAAGTTATGTGGAAGACTTGAGAGGGGGATACTGCTGACTGTGTGAGTGTGTGAACGCGTTTGGAGATGCTTGTGTTTATTTGTAGTGCAACCGGACATCGTTCGCTGGTCAAATTGTCCATGTCTGTTTGTTACATTCCAATCACGGGACTAGTTGGGTGGGGTTCACCAAATTGAAGTCAATTTGAAGAATACATTTATTAACGTGTGCATATCAGTTTTGGATGCTGTAAGTGAGGGATTTAAATCTTTCTGTCGCTCATTGTAACATACTGCTGCAGAAATATTATGTTGAAATATCTTTATAATCTTTAGGCTGAATCGCTTTTGAGTTTTTAGGTGTTGTTCAAAAGACAACTCTGAGCTAAAGCCATTTCCTTATTTTGACATGTTACAGACTAAGCAATAAAAGTAGTCAACATACTAATAAATAATGGCAACAAGTCCTAGTCACAGCCCAGTTATTGTAGCACACACTGTAGCCGTCACGAAGTAAGCAAGGCTATTGAAGTTCTGCTGGTCTGTGGTTTGTTATGAATTTGCAGAAATAGTTCACGTGTGTCTTTCTGCGTTTCATTTTTATTTCTTTTTTTTTGGCTGCAGGTGTAAACTTTTACAGCATGTTGCAGTCTGGTAGGCATGTGTGTGATTGTGTTTTATGTGTGGCCATGATTTCATCCCAGGATGGACTTGCTCAGGCTCGGCCCTGGGGAATACATAGCTGTGTTGCCAAAATGTTCATCATGCCTGTGGAAGGGACCTCTCCCTTCACTTAAGCTCCGTCAGATCTCTGCCAGTAAGGCTTCAAGCTCCTAACACAGTCCAGCCACTGGATCATTCCTCTTGGATTTCTGCCTCATATTTCTTTTTACATTCCAACTGACAATACTCATTACAGTTCGCAGTTGGGGCTCAGATAGTGTGTGCATCTTTTTCAACTATCCTTACAGTACTGGAAGGAATTTGTGTGCTCTTGGTTTGTACTGTGAGTGCGAGCATACTGTGATCCATTAACTAGCTTTGAGATGTCAAAATGATTTCTCTAGCTACATATGAAGGAAGATATCCCATAGGAAAGTGTTAGGGAGGCAGAGTTTTAGACCGGAGTGCTTGAAAGCCCCTCAGTCCCCCAAGATCCATCAGTGTCCAGTTATAAGTGCAATTATGTCCATTTGTTCTGCATGTTTTATTTAGTCCCTTGGTATGAAGTGGGTGTTTTAAGGACACACTTCAGAGAAGGAGATAATAGGAGAACCCTATTAGAAAGCTTTCTTTTGTCAGCTGCTATCTCAGCCTCTCCACTGATCAGGCAGGGGGCTTTTTGCCTCCTACTCAAACACACAGCTCATAGGGGCAACAAAATATCTAATGTTTCAGCTGTTTAACTGATGCTCAGCTATGTTTTGGAAATCCACATCATCAGCAATAGCCAGATAAGTGGACAGCAGGGTCCCACCAAGCACCAAACATGGGAGGATTTTCCATTTGGTTGGTAGATTCAGAATTCAATTAAAAGATTTATGGTTTTCACCTTTAGGGCTCCGCATCGTGAAGCACCCACCTACATCTATTTTTGCAGTCATGTCACCAGCAGGAGTGTCAGGTTTTCTGATCAGGCCTTATTGTCGATCCCTAGACTAAAACCTCCGGTCTAGCCTTGAACTGAGCAGACTGGTTCAAAAAAGCAGCTGAAGACCCGTCTTTTAAACTGCTGTCTGGGTACCATTTTACTGTGTTTCAGTTTTTTACCTTGAATTTGAACTGTGAGGCTAGTAGTATGAAGCAGGATTCTGTTTGGGTAACTTTAGTGTTTTCTGTACTATGAAAGTGGTTCACTTCTTACTGGGATACAGCATCATAGTAGCTGTGAACTGCTCTGGAGCAGGTTGTATTCTAGATTAGGTAAGGAGGTAAGAAATTCCTTGCTGTGTTGAACAGCACTTGGGAAATACTTTTTTTAAAAATCACAGGGGGATTAATAATACTGTCCTTATGTATATAAGCACAAATATCTGATTCTAAAACCGAGCATCTCTTTGTAGCCTGCTTGCTGGCACGATACCACTTTTTTAGGTCCAATACCGATACCGATATTTTACATTTGGATATCTGCCGATACCGATACAAATCCGATCTTTAAAAAAAACAAAAAAAACAAAAACAATTGATTTCAAATGCCTGGATACATTTTACATAAGTCAACAGTCTCTCACACAGCAAAATCAAAATCTTTTAGTTGTCCCATGTACAAGACTAAGAACCAGGGAGGGGCAGAGCTTTTCAGGCAGTGGTGCCAAAGCTCTGGAACTGTTTACCACTCCAGCTCCATTTAGCTGACTCTGTGGCGTCTTAAAAAAGCAGTTGAAAACTTTTCTGTTTAACCAGGCTTTCTGTTGACTTTATTTTTATTCTTTTTCTTTTAATATGGTAATGTTAATATGTTTTTAACATGGTGGTTTATCTCGGGGTTTTTGATATTGTGATTTAATTATTGTACAGCGCTTTGTGACTTTTTGTCTGTGAAAAGCACTAAATAAATAAACTTTACTTACAACAATCGCTCTATCACCTGAATCCCGCTGCTCCTATGTGAGAAGGTCATGCATTGGCTTATGGTATGTTGCAAATTTCAGTAGGGCTGCAACCAAGGGCGTAGGAAGGAGTTTACTATTGGGGGGGGACATATATCGGAAACCTGACAGATCCGTAAATACTCGGAGGAAAGCATTAAAAAAATGCTATTTCATCTTTTACTTTCTTCTTTTTCAAATGTTTCTTGGAAAAATAGTGTTGTGTACACCTATATTATTGCATGTATAATTTACATATATATATATATATATATGTTTTATAATCATAAGATGTGGACAAACCACCAAACAAAATGGCTTGAGTCTTTTATGAAGCATAATGACCATGTCATTCTGGGCTGTAGGGCTTACTTTATCAGCTGGCCACATTGGCACTAGTACAAAGGAATATTAGGGCCATATTGGAAAAAAAATTGTGCATTTTGAGAATAAATTCAAAATTTTGAGATAAAAGTCAAAATGTGCAGATTAAAGTTGTTTCAAGTCAAACAACTGCCATGACACGTCTGTTATACCCTCCAGAATGTCTTGTATTATGAGTTAGGGAATCTATACTTTAGAATCGGTTTTAGTAACAAGGAAATTATTTCTCTTTTAGTACATAAACACAATATAGTGATAAGTATGAGGACGTTAAAGAGAGAGTGCAGAAAGCTGCATCTGCTCAGAAGGAAAAACCACACAAACTGGCAATGGTTAGATGCAAGGATGGC
>JASGAU010383128.1:0-46025 GCA_030220045.1 Australoheros facetus
ATCCCTGGAACGACATCCGAGATCTCTGTCCAGAAGAGCGCAATACTGGGAACAGCTAAGATACTGCGCAGGACCCTCAAGCTCCCAGGCCTCTGGTAGACCTATTGAGACCATCTCATTGCAGCTGGCCTCTCCGATCCTTTAACCAGGGTCTCCTCATTGTTCCAGGCTCTAACTTTAAAACCAGAAGTGATTGTGCTTTTGAGGTTATGACACCCAGCCTTCCTCAGCCTATCAGGTCAGCTGAGTCTAGGGTTTGCTTCATGCATCTGCTGAAAACACATTTTTATAGTTTAGCATTCCCTTAATCTTTTCTCTGTAATTCCAGGCCACTGTTTACATCTATTTGTGGGTATGGAATTGTGTATGCGGAATGACTGTTCGGACATATCGTTGATTTGTTCATGTGTCTGTTTGTTGAAAAAGTGCTATACAAAGTAAAATTATTATTATTATCAGAAAGCAGATCAATTAGCAATAGTACGAGTGCTTGTTTCTGTTCCTCTGCACCATATGGTGTTAAACTTGTGCAGTGCTGATACTAATGATTAAAGTTAGTCACAGAAAAAAATGGCAAAATTAGTCTTCAGACTGTGACTCTTGGAGTTGGTGTTAATTTGATTTGGTTGCAGTTTTAAACAGAGCAGAAACATGTCTTTCAACAAAAGGAGAAAACGATTCTCTTCCTTCTGCCATAAGAGGGCACCATTTCCAAAGAAATCAGCAGAGAGTTGAAGCCAGACTGACGGTGAAGTCTCTGTAATCAGTGCACAAGGATTAAAGAGACATTTAATCTTCTTAATAATGAGATATTGTAAGGAACTTTTCTGCATCTGTGCAAAAAGAGGAAGGAAAATGCAGCAGGGAGCACTCTGAGAAACCTCCTGAGAGTACATGTTTCTTTTGGCACATGCCTCCTGTTCATGTGCAGTCTCTGTTGGGTGGGTTCTCTGTTGTCTGTTTTAATTCACCCGAGCGTGTCGAGGGAGCCCCGGGCCAGTTCTGCTATCAGTCCACACCCACCAGAGATCATTTAACACTTAAAAGTACCCTCATGAGCTGCAGTCCAACATCTAAATGAAAACCAACAGAAAGGAATCTGCTGTGTAAGGCAATACACGGCTTCTCTGATTGAACAGTGCTGAAAACCTCAGAGAGAGAGTCACTGCTACCTGTTTATTTAAAATGACATGAGGCTGGTGACATATTTAAATGATAATGGTTGGAAACGTGTCCGAGCTACAGTGCTGAGACTGCTGAGAGTTTCTGGACCTCCACGAAGTCCAAAATATTTCAGTCATGATGTAACACCTGATTTTGTTGTAAAATACTGGTGTAATAGACTTTAAGGTTATAACACAATACAGTTTATTTCAAGCCAACTCTGATGCACACCATTAATATATTTAAGGATACTTTCTGTTTAAATAGCTTAAAACTTAATAAAAGCTATGTTTGGAAGCTCCCTTGTCACAAGAGGTCACCACAGCGGGTAGTGCCACATGTTTGATTTTTCTTACAACTAACATTTGATTAGTTGTGGTTGCTGTACTCATAAGTATACACTGATTAGTGTTTATTTACATCTTCCAACAAATTGATGCACTTAATTAAACTTAAGTCAATAAAAATACATAGAGTCCTTTGGTGTAAGCCACCATCTTGAATTCAGTGGCGGAGATGGACATCGCCGTTCTGCCTCATCGTGTTTTATGTATGTGTTTAGAGACTGGCCACATACGTAATTTATTTTAAGGATACTAATGGCTCTTTCAAACCGTTTATGACCATTTAACATTTGTAAATGTATATTTTCAACATCTTTTTCTCATTCTGTCTTCCTCCTCCTCCTTTTCATCTGCCTCCTCCATCACTGCTATCCTCTCCCTCATTCCCACCTCGTCCTCTTCCTCCTCACCTCAAGCCTCGTCTCCTGAACTGAGGTCAGGGCTCTAACACGTGGAAGCATCCGTAAACATGCTCATTTATTCCAGATATTGTGTAATTATGTATCGTTAGCAGATGAGACCTGCGAATCTCCTGTCTCCCAGACAGCTGACATGAGCGGGCTAAACAACCACAGCAGCTGGGTATAAGCTAACATTATGCCAGCTAATGTCAAGCCTGAGAGTCGTAAAAAATCCCACTTTCCCTCTGATAAACAGTTTGATTACATTCTCACATTGTATGAGTTTATTCTCTAAGGGTCAGAGTCCAACAAGGTTACACCCGCATCACTAACAGCGGCAAAAACAGCAGCGCATACCGGCAGAAAAGTTCAGGGTCGCCTCAGCAACTCAACTGAGTATCGCTGTCATCGGTCAGAAATGAGCTTCTCTGACTCAGTGACTCACGTTGGACTCTTTTCCCAGAGTTTTACAGCCTCCTCCAGAGTAAACAGACGTGGATACATACTGACAGCTGAGGTAACTGACTGACAGCCTGAGCTCACTGCAGATGAGCAGCAGCCTGAGTTAGAGAGCGGTAAGAAAACAGAACTCAGTTGACTGCAGTCTGCAATCTACTGACATCTAGTGGTGAAAAGTTTGCACGCTGTAACTTTAGAATTATGAAAAACAAGGACATTTTTGTGGGGGTGCTAAAAACGCTGTTAATTTGCTACAACAGCTCTGAAACTGCTCAGCTGTCATAATGTTTGGTCTTCTTATAGCCCCTCTTTTATTTGTTAAAAAAAACAAAAAACAAAATACCAGATTTTGTCGTCTCCTGTCAGTCAAAACTTTCACAAATTCAATGTAGCAACTCAAGTAATTATTTTGTGAACTCTCATACCTTCCAGTTTTCAAAAGTATCGTGACAAATTATTTTGGGGAATAAAAACTTTGGAAATTTTCGTGGAAACTTTGTACCCTTATCTACTGTCCCAAATTAGAGATTTAAACATTTTTAGGACTCTGAGGGAGCTATGTAGGACTAAAATCAATGATTTTAAAGAAGTGGTGAACCGGGACTAAGCTGAACATAAAACATATGAAACTGAATGATTTTTGGTCATTTTGCCTCTGTACACCATCGCAGTGGAGTTTAAATCCATCCAGATGTGAATGAAGTGCAGCTGGGTTAAAAAACCTCTGGAACTGTATGAATACTGAATAATGACAAACAGCTGACATTTTCATACAGAGCAGTTTTCAACCTTGTACCAGCAAATTTTGACAGTTATAAGTACAAAAAGTGCACCACAAAATAACACTTACACCCAGTACCTCATGCAGATGCTGTGATCTGCAAGCCGCTTTGCAACCCATCTTCTCCTTCAGTGACGTGTCTGACTTGATCAGTGTCTCATCTGGTCACTGATGCCTTCTCTATTCTGTGCTGGGGGCCTTTTGTTACTGCTCCTCCGCACATTTAAGGAGCTTGGAGGTCCCAGAGCAGAGCTGTACTGCCAAATCCAAATCCCTGCAGATGGAAATAATCTCATCTTGATTATAGAGGTCCTGCCTGAATAACAGATTTAGAGAGAAGTACACAACATTTGGTGATTTTTCATGAGCTTTGACAGATTTTGGACTGACTCTGAAATCAGATTCTTGGATTTGAGGGATAAGTTTTGATAATATAACAGCAATTTTGGAGGATGCTGTAAAAACAAATGAATGCTGGAAGCCCCATATCAAATTTGGTCCTTTTTCTAAAAAAAAAAGAAAAAGAAAAAAGTTGGACTTCCTGTATGAGACTGCTTATAATGTGTACTCTTTATATCATGAGTAACTTTATAGATCACAGAGTGGAGTTGAAGCAGCTGTTGCAGCTTAGTGAAGTCCTGCGGGGACCCCAGAAACTTCAGTTCCGGCTCTGGACTCCAGAATTAAAGGGAAAAGTCTGACGCGGGGTTTCGTTTACTAGACTGTGTAATATTTTCCCATTGATTCACAGAATGAAAAGGGGGCAAAAGCCTCTGAGTTTCCCTTCACTGATCCCCCCGCCTCACGAAAAGCGGCCCGCTCTGCTGCTGTCTCCTTGCGGCCGAGACGCACAGAAGCCCTCCATCACCGGAAAGGAATGCAGAAAACTATGTAAAAGTTTCCGAGTGTGTGAGTCCCTGCGTGCGTGTTTGTGTGTCTCCCTGCATTTTCAGAGGTTACACATCACTTTTTGGCCCGGCTGGATGTCGTAAGCGCTCGCGGCGGGGCAGGCAGAGCTGGGAGCAGCCCCCCTGTTAAGTAGCAGATTGTGTGGAGACTCTTCCCACTTGGAAGGAGGCTCGCCGACACGTCTGGGAACCAGAAACCCGCGGACCTCTCTGACTTCAACACAGGACCACCTCACTCTCCCTTTTGTCGGGCTGGGGGTCTAAAGCGAAGGCTTTAACCTTTTCATTTTAATTTTTTCATTTTATTTTTGAACAAAACTAAAATCCCGCCAATCGCCTCTATAGGTCAGTCCTGCATGGTTTTTTAAAATTATTTTTTGGTACCATCTGAGGAGGATTATTTTTTGTCACGACGTAATTCATTTCAGGTTTAAAAGTTGTGTGATTCGAATTCTGTAAAATTCCCATCATTTTTACATTTGTTTGGAATATTTCGTGAAACGCGTGGATTATTTCTGGACATTGCCGGGCGCAATTACGCACGGCGCCAGGGTTTAAGTCTCCATTATGCTAGAGAGTGGAAAGACTTTGTCCCCATTAGAGGGTATTTCTCATCAGTTAAAGGTATTAAATGCTTGACTGTAGAAAATGGAAAAACGGAATCTCACGCGGAAAGAAAAGATAACGATTTGCCTTTGTGCGCCTTTATTCTAACAGGTTGCTCATTAAGTTATATCTACCTTTGTCCTTCAAAGGCTTCAATGTGTCGGTTTTGGTGAGTTTTAGCCATTTACACATGAAGCCTGCCGTGTGAGTCTTTTGTCGCTGTTCGTAAAAGTGTTTCAGTTGTCAGGATTATTTTGTGACACGTTCCTCTCTCCAAAGCTGCGTCTTCTGGTTACTTTTCAGGCCTGAAGTAGATTCAAATGGAGATGAAGGCGCATTAATCAGCGCTGAGGTTCACCTTCAGGCAGCACTAACAGTCTCCTGAAGCCCTGAGGCTGCTGCGGCGCTCCTAAAGTCTAACCGCCTCTTTTGTTCCTCTCGCAGCTTCATTCATGCGCTGCTGAGACCGGAGGGGCTGAAGATGAAGAGCAGGCTCTCTCTGGCGGCGGCTGCTGCCCTCCTGGCACTGCTGCTGTCCTCCTCTCAGGCACAGGAGCAAGGTAAAGCCGCCCCCCCTCCTCCTCTTCTCTTTAATGAAAACACATCTGACTTCTTCCACCTCCTCTCTCCTCCTCTCTCCTCTGCCTGTTGTGTGTAGCTGCATTTTTAGTCTAAATAAATAATGATGATAATAAAATCCATAAAGCAAATGTGTGCCTGTGAAGTGATTTGTTTGAATTTCAGATTTTAACTTCTGACTTATGATTTTTAATGACTGAATAATTCACTTTTCCATCAGGAATTTCCACTTGAAGAGAAAAACAACCTCAACTTGAAATACCTGAGTTTCTAGATCAGAGCTTTTATTTTACTATTTTAAAGCACGACGTGTAACTTACTGAGAGCAGTGATGCAGCGCAGACTTAAATGTGTAGTTAGATGTGGCTCCATTGTTGGTGATCAACAAGAAAAATACGATATACGGTGAGAATATCTTTTTCCATTTTCCTGTAGTAGAAGAAAACTTGAGCAGTCTGGTTCTTTCATCTTGAAAGGCAGTATATGATTAAAATTAAATGCAGTTTGAGGATTTTAACACCAGGCAGCGCCCTTGCTCAAAAGCCCTGACTGTCTGTTACTACAGATTACATTCCTCCAGTTTCAGAAAAGCAGGAGTGAAAAAAGGAAAAAGCCCAGACGGCACGTGGCCAAGTTTCCTCCCTGCGTCCTTTCTCCTGATGGAACGGAAAGACAAAATATGAGTTTCACATTATTTTCCAGAGGTTTTAGAGGTTAGCAGAGGAGACAACTGTCTGCACTGGAGCTCTGGATCGTCTCAGAATGAAAGGAGAAGAAAGCACAGTGAAAAAGATTCTTCTTCTTCTCTCCTTTCCAGGAGAGTTTCTGACCTCCTGTGACACCCCCTCTCCTTAATGGCCCAGCGAGGCCCCGTTGCTGTGTTGGTCACAGCACAGTAACGGGGCCTTGCTGGGTCGCGTATACTCCAGTCGGACATGCTGGGGCCAGACCCGCAGGCAACACCTGGATGATGAAAAAGCCTTCGATCAGAAGGGGCTCAGCTCTAAACTGTCACATTTCAGGTGAAGAAGTGCAAAATAGAAGCAGCTCAGAGCTGAGCCCCGGCTCTCCGAAGCCTTATCGCAAAGCTTTAAGACTTGGATGACTGTGTGTGTGGATGGTGAGTGTGTGCGCTTGGATTAAAAGCTGGAGTTTGTCGGGTAGTTTTTGGCTCTGATATCCCCGTTCGGAAACAGAAGCAGCAGCCTGCCCTCTCTCCCCGTGGCCCTTGAATTGATTCACCAGGTTGGTGGTTCCTCCATTTTTAACATCCTGCAACCTTCCCCGGTCAAGCCTTGACCCCGAGTCTTGGCTTCACGACAATATTTTACAATGATATTCTTCAGCCCCACACTAACATGAAAGGAACTGGTTGGTGGTCTAGAAATCCCAGCTAATCTATAAATCTAGCTAGATCATCTGTGTTTAGATGGATTTCATCTGCGCAGCTGCAGAGGTTCACGAGATGATTACAAACTCCGGAGCTCAGATTACCTGCTGCGAACATGTGGTGATAAACGTCCTCCAGCATGAAAACATTAAGAACTAGGCACAGTTTTTCCATGTTTATTACATGTAGAGGTTTGATATCATATACTTGTCTTCACAATCAACAAATCCCATGAAAAGACCCCATTGCTGCCCAAACAGTCACCTCTGGGGCACTGAGTCACATGATCTTTGATTCTGGGCACCAAGTTTGTCTTAATCCGCCTCTAAATATAGTCCCAAATGTGTTTTCGAACACCTGTTTGTCATTTTGAAAGATATAAACTACCTGGGAGCTTTGTGTGGGATTTATTGACAAGAAGGAAATAACCGAACAGCATTATTCCCATTTGTCAGGAAGAAATTTGCGCTTCCTGTTATAGAATCAGATTTGTCTGATTTTGTGTCCGAGCTGGCCACACAGCTGCGTTTAGATTTCAGCTATTTTAAGCTTAATCATGACTGAATGCCTCTTTTGTTAAACTGAGGTAGCATCAACTTCTTCTTTGTGTATCATGTCTTTATAGTGAGCTAGCACATCACAAATAAGCACCCCAACCTGAAGAATATCATTTTAAAATATTTTTTTAAAAACAGTCTGTGGTCCTTCGTGTACATGGAAACTTTTTGTCCGTTGTTCCAAGTTGTTGTAAACAACTTTTCATGTACACGTGCATGATCTGCTTGTTTTGTTGCTTGTGTAAGAACTTGATAACATAAGTGTAGAGATGTGCTCTATGAATAAATATAGTCATTATCCTCCATCTTGGTTTGCTGGTTAACATGACAAAGACCAGTGGTTCTTAAACTATGATCCGGATCCTAGAAGCACTCTTAGAGTCTGAACTGTATGCTAAATTTCCAGCAAAGGTAGATTATGGACACTTTTTTTTTTTTTTAGGCTTAAATAGTTTAAGAACCTCTGGTGTAGATTTTTTGGAAACACAGGAAAAAGATGTACACATGTCTGCACTGACGTTGTGTATTCTTTTATGAGGTTTGCAATGGAGACGATGACAGCGATCGCTCAGATCTTTATCCATTGTATAATCAATACTTTTGTTTGGTCAATTCAGCATCCTGTGTTGGATTGAGGTCATGGACAGACTGCTGGAAGTCCGTCGGTCCATGTTGGAGTTTACTGACAGGACGGGATCGTGGCTGGTGATTTCCAAATTTAAAAAAAAAAAAAAAAAACTTCCACCATTGCATCACCAGCCACAAAGATTTCTGGATCCAAAACATTAAAATGGTTTTGCTAACCCACGTTAATGGAAGCTACATTATCTGCATCCACGACAGGTACAGGAGCAAAACAAGGCCAAAACAAGTGCATTTCTTTAATAGAATTATATATTCTTCTTCTTTTTGTGGCTGCTCCCTTTAAGGTCCCCATATAATTATATATAATAATATAATTGGGAAATGTCAGGTTTCAGTTATTGTTGAAATTTAAACACCAAGTAAGAGCACTGAACTCTTAATGAGAAAACAAAATCTTTAAAGCTTGAATTTGTTAAACGTTTTGTTCCTTGGAAACTATTCTTAACAGGACCGTGAGCTACACTCAAAACTGATGTTAATTTGTTCAGATTCAATTGGAAATTTCAGGATCTGAAGCCAGAAGGTCCCACAGCTGAGTCATGTGACTGAAAGGGCACCATAACACATAAAAGACCTCAAAAGCCCTTTTTAAAATCTACAAATCCAACTATAACCAAATATGTGCCACAGCAGATTGCTCTTCAAATTAATTTGGCCTTTGATTTTTGCTTCTGCAGTCGTGTTCACGCCCTAAATTCACCAGGTTTCATATCCGAATCCTTTGCGTGTCCCTCCTAAGTGTTACACATTGTTGTGTTGTTCTGTTGTGTTTGGTGTCTGGCTGTGTTGCCTGAGTTGTTGACCGTAGCCACACGAGCCAAACAGAGGTCATTTTTTGTCTTCAAAATGGCTTTCCTCTCATTTGTAGTTTGGTGTGTCTCGTGTTGTTTGCACCAACAGTGAACTTGTCTGACTTCGCTCTGGAAGTGTTGACTGTTGCCTGTCATATTCATCACTACAATACATTTGTCTCTTAAAGACAAAGAACTAACTGCAGGGATGCTTTCTCTTCACAGTGGACCCTCCGTCAGAATTAAGATTTAGGATTTTAAACGAGAGCTCAGTGGAAATGATGTGGGGCAGACCACGGTCGAGGATACAAGGCTACAGAATAGAAGTGACCTCAGACACAGGTGGGTGCTCATTAACCTGCGGGTTCTGTCCTGCCATGCTCGTAAGTGTCATAAAGATTTCACTCAGCCTGACAAGACTCAACATTTAACACAATTATCTGAAGATTTCTGAGGGCGCGAGTTTAGCTCCAGGAGCTTCTAATGACAAAAAAAAAGGAAAAGCATTATGAATGGGGAAATGCAGTCATCGGCTGCCAGCGCTGAACTCTGCCAGCACCGACATGGCAAATTATCTGTGGTACTTTGGCTCATGCATGCACATGTCAGACTTTTCAGTTAACAGCTGAGATATTTATGCATATATTTAAAAAGAAGAGCTATTATTTCAAATGATCCAAGACTTTACCCAAAATAACCCACCACTTTGAGAACGGCCGTGTGCTGTTTCAACATGTTCGCTGAGTGAAGCCTTAGGGTAGCTCTGAGATGTATGACTTGTAAATGCTATATTGTGTCAGCTAACTGAGCTAACTTACTGATAGAGGTAACATTAGCTTGCACATTGATAGTCATCATCTCATATTTCTGAAACATGATTCACAACTCGGTAAAATTGGTTCAAGACTTCTGCATTATATGTAATTCCAAAAAATGTTAGTAAAAATGATGTGATTATGAGTTTCAACTTCTCAGGTATGTTCATGTGTTTATTAACACTTTAATTTCCATGGGTAACTGCTATACTGCTGCTAACTGACAGAACTACAGTTAGCTTTTATATGTATATTTATCAGCAAACCGATTTAACAGTTACATAGTGTTAGCTAGCGCACAAAACTAGTTAACTCCCAGAAGTTAGCTTGCATTTTTATATTGACTAAGAACCAGGAGTAACTAATTCCCAGTGTAGCTAACTGCTAGAACTAACATTAGCCTTTTATTCATATTAATTAGCAAATGTAGCAGTCACAGACTTTTGGCTATGTTAGCAAAAAAGCTAACTGACATCACTAATGCTAACTTGCTAATACAATATTGCTCCATATTCTTTTTTGTCAAAAGAATATGGTGCAAATGTGAAATATGGTCAACCTGTGTGAACTGGGAAGGTTTATTAAAATGACATAAAACGAGAATAACAAAACAGTCCAAAGCTAACTGGCTAACTGATTGATCTGACGTTAGCATGTTTTGCCAAGAAAGAGGCCAAACATATTCATGTTTAAACTTTTTTGTGGTTAAAAAAATTAAAGTAAAAACAGTTAGAAGATAAAAAATAATTAAAAATAACAGAAATTTTCAGTTTGTGAGCTTTACGGTTGGATTTTCAAGTACCGAAGAGACTTCTCTAGTTTTGGTATTTATGCTAAGCTGGGCTAATCTAATGCTGGACAGACATTAAATTTATATCTCTTTACATCTTAAACTTGGAAAACAAATGAGCTACTCAAAATGCAGAAATAATCTTTATACTTACTTTGTTCATATATTAAAAAAAAATTCACATTACATCACATTCACACACAACTGTTAATTTCTATTATTTGAGGCTAAGACACATTAAACAAATAATTACTAATCATTTTATGGAAGTTTTAAGAGTATTAAAGGGTTAAAATAATGTGTTTTGGTTCATAGTAACATGGAAAGTTTTTTTGATCAGATTCAATCATACTGTTGTGTGTTTACATGGCTATTCCAGTCCCCAGGTCAGCAGTCAGAATCAGGTTTTTCTGAAGCCCTGTTTTGACTCTTGGAGAAATCAAGTCATGTAATAGTTTCCTAATGGCTTCCCTCTGACTTTGTGCATTCTTGTAGGAGAACCAACAAAAGAATTTACTCTGCCTGCATCTGCCACTAAGACCTCCATTTCAGAGCTGACTCCAGATGTGGATTATGTCGTAACAATAACTGCATACTCTGGATCAGCGGAGAGTCTGCCCATCTCCGGCCGGATCACACGTGAGTCACTGTGTCTCTGAATTTGTGTGCTTGTGGAAATCAATGCCAGATGTCCAGCCAAAAGCTTGTGAGGTTTATCTGCAGCTGGTCAGTTTTTGGCATGTGTTGGCCTACAAACCAATACTTAGCGGACAGAGATACACCTGGCAATGTTATATAGCCAGGTGTATCTCTGTTACTAGTGCATTTTGTCTAATTTCTACATTATTTTCAGTATTTCAGTCAGTGTTTCAGTGCAGCAGACTTGCCTTCATTCAAGGAAACAACCTCAAATTTATTTACTTTTTTAAATTGCTTTGATTTGGCTTAAAAATAGGTTTTCACTTAATTCTTCATCCTGGAAACAGTACATCACAAAGCAATCTCACCACAAGGCCCATTTAGCATGCCATTTGGAATGAGTTAAGACAATTTTTAGCTTTGCCAAAGCTTAAAAACTGTAGACTAAAAGTCAGTTTTGTGCAAATCTACAGCACAGGGAGCCAGCCAGAACAGATTCCAGCTGTATAGATTTTCCATCCTGCAGAAGAACATCATGCAATATGGTCAAAAGTGCAAGAAAAAAGCCATTAAACAGTCCTGGTGATGAGACTGTTTTCTCAACTGCTGGTTTCACTGGTTATTAGTCTGACAGTTACTCAGGAAAGAGAGAAAATTGTCTTTGGCTTCTTCACTGATGCCATAAATTCAAAAGCAACAACAAGACAATTGAAAACAGCTACAAGGAACAAGACATCAACAATATGACTTCAGAGGTGTTTTTAAAAATCTTTATGAAATATAGGAGGGATTGGGTTTACTATTTAGAGAAGTGGTCTCCAACTTACAGTAAGCCGCTACCTCCCAAGAAGTCTATATGACAAGATTTTTAATGACAGAAGAAAGACACCATGTATCTAATTTTCTAGCTCAAATTGTATTCTGCAAAAGTAATGGCTACATTAAGCTGTGTGATGAAAATTTATGACTAGGGATTGGTTTGTTGTTGACCCTTTTGCAATTCAGAATGAACACCTTTTGTCCCTCTGTACTGTATGGAAGACATAAATGCACAAATACAACCATCAAACACTACAACTGAGTGAACACAACATCCAGATCATACAAGATGACACATCAAGAACAAAAAGGGTCTCATAAAAATGTCAGAGAAACTTTAATAGCAACCACATTGGCCACGAGTACTATTTCCCCTTCCTGTAACACTGACTTAAACTCCCCCACAGTAATAAGTTCTAATTATACCAGGAAACAGGGGCAGCATATTTAAAGGTCTTTTTTGTAATTACTCTCTCCAAAATCAAACCAAAATGTTCACCACCAGGGGGCAGATCATGTCAACACACCCAGCGTGGAGGTGAAAGGTTTACCTACATTTTGCAGAATGTACTTTTTTCTTTTAAGTACCTTTAAATAATGTTTGCATTTATTTGGGGCACCATCTTACATTACAGTACAGCCAGGCCCGAGTTCAGGTTCTCTTCAACATTTTTGACTTAAAGCCACAGCAGTTGATGGGTTTACTTTAATTCTTTGTCTTTTAAACACAGGAATCTAATCCTATTCTGAGACAAATAATTGTAAAATACAGTGAGGGTGACGACCATGCTGATTATGGCTGTTACAAATACATGAGCCCAAGGTTTGTACATAAAAACCAACCAATAGGAAAAGTCTTAGAGATAGCCACTTGTAAATAAAATGGTGTACCGTATTTTATTTATCTGGTGGTGATGTGCATTTATAAAGCGCAGATCTCTGTAGAGTGGAAGGAGGAAGAAAGGAAAGGTTCGGGCTTGTCAAAACCAGGATTAGGGCTTCATGATGTTTACAAGCACAAATGGGACACTGACCCAGATTTCAAGCTTTGTCTGAGGTCTTCACTGACGTCATGGCAGCAGTTTTTGGTGGGGACGCTTGATGATCTGAGAGGCCCTCAGAGCTTGAGCTTTGCTGGAAATCCTACACAAACTATGACATCAACCTGATAGTTTCTCCATTTGGGAGCTCATTTACAAGGTTGTTGTATCTACGAAAAGGGAAAATTGCTTCAGAAACCCTCTGATGAGAGAATAAATCCTACGTAGGGAAATTTAAAACAAGATTTTGGTCCAATTTCAGAGGTCTGCCTTCAGATGAAGAAAAAACAGTGACAGAAAATGATCATTAAAATGTCATCACTGTAAAGATATTGGGTTTCCTGAGGATAATTTCAGCACAATAGACGATATGAATTGTCTCAGACTGTGATTACACGATTGTTTCTTTGTCTTTCAGTTGAATCAAGTGGGAGCACGAGAGGAACCTCCAGGAAACCAGTCCCATCAGATTCAGTCAGTGAGTACCTTTGTTCACTTATTATAACCCTTAATTTGACCAGCGGTTTAACGATCTGCTCAGATAATGAGTTATAAATCGGCTGCCTTTCCTCCTGAACTTTTTGCACAATGCACTTTCTTCTGGGCGGCGTTCATCAGTGTGAGCTCAGCAGCAAAGGAAGGCTCTACAAACACCCCATTGTATAGCAATAATCAAAATTAGGCCCCCATAAATCTCTGAAGGATTTGGTCATCGGTTTGGTTCCCTGCCGAGCAGTAATGCCAGTGCGGAGGAAGCTGCACATGCTCAGTGCGGCGGGGGTCATAGGTGGGGCTGGAGATCGCTGCTGTTGGAGCTGTGGGAGCGAGCTGAACCCAGCCCTGAAGTGCTGAGAGAAGTGGAAACCATTACAGATGCTGATTTACAAGAGCGCTGCTGCTGCTGCCGCTGCCGCTGCTGCCCTGGCCCCCGTTCTGCACACGATGACGAGATTGTGCTGATTTTTTCCTTCTCTTCATGAGAGGAAAGTCACGAGGAAACTCCCAGAAAGCAGGAAAGCAGAGAGAGACAGTGAAGTCTGATTCACCACACTGTGTCTAAAACAACAACAAAATAATGAATATTAACTTTAAAACACACTGAGGTGATCTGAGAAAATGGAATAAGGGCAAAGTGAAAATGGCGCTTCAATTAAGTGTCATTCTTCTGAGATATTGGACCACAGGATCAACAGATCCTTAGAGTGTGTGTAATAGTCCAACAATCTAAATACCACAAAGTAAAATTTCAGTGGTTAAGGTCTGGTTAACTAAACGTATGCCACTTAACAACTTTATCATGAATGGTAAAGGTCCTACTTTATTAGAGAGAGAAGCCCAACCATCAGATGATTCCCCCATGAGGAAGCTGTCAGCAGCAGAAGACATGATACAATCAACATTTAGGTTCAAATGAGCTCCACCGCAGTGGCATGAACCAGCACCGCTCAGCTGTGTTTGGCATGATGATGCTGAATGTAGCCAAAAAACTCCTGAAGCCTCATTTAGTTACTTGTTAGCAAAGGCTTGTTCTGGTGCACATAAAGGCTTCAAATTCATGAGTGGGATATTTACTGACATTTTAGTGTAATCCATGGAACCATGAATGGAACCATGCTAAGTAATGTCTCATTTTAGAAGTCATTCCTCAAGCAGTTTAGTTGAGATTAAAAAATGCCATAAATGGAATAATGTTTAAGTTACTGAGAAGTTAATGTCACTTCAACTAAAAGCCTAAGACGGTTATTCGTGTACAGTGGCAGAAAAACTACATTTTTCTGATGTATCATCATCTTTGGTATCTGTTTCATGTACAGCCGGTCATATCCTTTCACTCTTGCACTTTTTTTTCCCCAGAATGCTCCGTCAGCGCCATCGGCGATGTGGTGTTCTTAGTGGACGGCTCCTGGAGTGTCGGCAGGCCGAACTTCAAATACATACGCGCCTTCATCTCAGCGGCGGCCGGAGCCTTTCAGATTGGCGAGGAAAAAACCCGGGTGGGCGTGGTCCAGTACAGTGACGACGCCCGGACTGAGTTCAACCTGAACGAACACCAGACCCGACCGGCACTGCTGCGGGCCATCGGCTCACTGCCGTACAAAGGAGGCAACACCTACACAGGTGACCCGTTAATGCCGGTCATTTTTATTATTATCATTTAATAATAATAAATAATACTACTAATAAAAGAGAAACATCAGCCATGTGATGATAGTCAGCTGATTTGCTGGCGCAACCCTAATTATTATGATCATTATTATTAAAAACATAATTAGATACAGAACTTCAACTGACTTTTCATATAACTTATAACTAAAATATTTCTGCCATTTGATTCATATAGATTCTTAATGACGAACGACATTTTGCTTAATCAGTAATTTTACTTACATGAAAAAGTGGCTTGGGAGCCAGAAAATTTTCTTCAGATTTCTTGTATTTATTCACTTTCTGACCCTGGGACATTTCAAATCAGCATAGAAACACAATTTTTAAGGGGTGTGTTTATCTTTGGTAGCAAGCATAATAGTTTTTTAATAGAGGGCTGTTAAAGAGTCATTTGTTCTCGAGTCTCACTGGGCTCGCTTGACAAATATGCAAGCAAATGTGTGGGGTGTAAAAACACATCCATTAATGTAAAGGGTAACAGAATTATAATCGCATTACACAGTTTAACTTGGTGAAAAAGCAATAAACACACTCCTGTCAGGGCCGCTTGGCTCAAAATGGGATTGTTATGGCACGTCAAGTCATTTAAATGTGTCGGTGTGGCTCTGATCTGGGACCTCCCCACCCTTACATGGGTGGACATGGAACGCTGAATGTGCAGAGAGCAGCAGCAAGACCAACTGACAGAATACAGAAGGCTGATAATAAGTCAGAAACAGCATGAAATGGAGGTGCTGGAGTGGAGGTGGGCTGCAAAGTGGCTTGCAGACGTAGCAGTAACTGAAGCGGAAACAGCTTAAAAAGTGCACCCTATGAGAGCGGCTGAATTTGAACCACAGCCGGCTGAAACTGTGCTCGGTTTATATCCATAAACTTCACAAAGAGATCACATACGAAATGTTCAGAAGGCAGACCAAGAAAATTACAATATATAATTTTAGCAAAGCTCAAATTTTTAGCAAAGCTCAAAGAAAACATGATAAACGGAGGCGACTCAGGGAAATCAATGGCAGAAAGCTTGCTTGTGGATTTCTAATCAGGATTGTGTGGCATGTTTCATCCTTCTATGATATCTCATTCTATACTTTACTTCTAAGAACCCCCAGTGGAGTAAAACCGTTCTCTCTCATTGGTCCAGGCATCGCTCTCGACTACGTCCTGAGAAATACTTTCATTGAGGCGGCCGGCGCCAGAAACGGGTTCCCCAAGGTGTTGGTGATCATCACAGATGGCAAATCTGAGGATCCAGTGGAGAGCTATGCCAAGCAGCTCCAGAGCATGGGGGTGGAGATCTTTGTCCTCGGTACGTAGCCAGAACAAGTTTATTACATTCCACGTTACATTTTCCATTCGCATTTAAAACTTTTAGCGACCTGTGGTGACGAATTAATGGAACGAGGTTAAATTCCTACATCATTAACCTACAAGCAAGTGATAGCAGGTTTTATGTGTGTTTATTCTCCGGCTCAGACTTTCCACAAACTCAGACGAAGAAACACCACTGGGATGTTGCTATGGAGTTAGAGAGGGCTGGTGGTTCAGTAATAATAACAGCTCATGTGGAAACAGATCACTGATAGAAAACTGCTCAGTGAGACATGAATGGTTTTTAGTTTTTTCCGGGGCAGCACTGTAAACCTCCCATATGTTCCCTACAGACACTGAATCAGCACGGCCATCGTGTTTCTGGAGGTTATCCAAGTTTTAAAGGGATTTTTGAAGGTGGAGTTAGGTGGAGCTTTCTTAAAGGATAAAATAACATGGCTTCTTTTGGCAGCTTTGGGTTTTGAACTTTTATGGGACTACGATCACGTGTTTTATCGAAACACTGTAAGGTGTCAACACTCAGTATTGGAGGAAATAATGGTGGATACTGGTTTGAACCCCAGCCCCACCAAGGAGGCACTTGTGAAAGACCTTTAACCCATATCATGGCTGACCCTGTCTAAAAGCGATGAGAACAGTTGTTAATAAGCACCTCTCTCTCAAGGAGAAAGTTCACAGGATACCAGTTTTTTAGTCAAACTTTAAATAAACTGTAATCCTTGAATGGGTAGAGCTCTTCCAACAGTGCCAAAGTTTTACAGAGGATTATAGCATCATAAAAAAACATGGACTCTTTTCATATTTACTGCCCATGTTGTCAGACTTTCCAGCCAATGTGGAACAGAAAAGCTGGAGAACTTTTAATATGCAAACGTGGAAAACAAATGCTCACTTAACTTTGTTAGAGATTGCTCATTTCATCCAGTATTTACAGACCCGGGGCAAATGCACCCGTTACCTTCTCACCCGATGCCAGTGACTTTACAAGGATGGCTAAGAATTCAGTGGTGTTGCCTCAGCTTAGCTCAGAATGAGGAATCGTCTCTAAATTTGGCCGGCACTGTCAACCACAACAATTTCCACATGTCGATGTGAAGAACCATCCACTCTGCTTTTACCACAGCTTTGAGTTTGTGGTTTGTCTTTTTCCCCTGTAGGTATCCAACAGGCAGATGAAGAGGAGATGAGGCTAATGGCCTCTGCCCCTTACAGCAGTCACATCTACAGTGTGGCCACCTTCGACATGATCAAGAATGTGCAGAGAAAGCTCATTGCCAGGATGTGCGCAGGTGTAGAAGATCAACTCAATGCATTCGTCAGTGGAGACGAACGTAAGACGTCTTTAAAACTACTTACATGCCTAGTCTGAGTTGTAAAAGTGCATTTTTCTGAATTTGCCTTTTGGACCTTTGGTTTTTCCTTTTAATATGGTTGAAACCATAGATTAATGTAGTTTGGGATATATACTTATTGAATTAGTTGTAAAGAACTTAAAGAAGATAGATTATTTTCACGTCTATATATGAGGTTTCAAAATGGGATGAAGTATATAACTTCAAATTACTTTAGCATTTTTTTCTGCAAACTTGTGCATCTTTTTTAAATTAAAAATTTTAAATATATAATACTGTAATTGTGACTCTGTTGCTGATTTTTGCAGTTGTTGAGCCAGCCTCCAATCTCCAAGTCCTGGAGGTAGTCTCGAAGTCCATGCGGTTGACTTGGGACCCCTCCATCGGAGATGTTTCTGGATACAAGATTCAGCTGATCCCAATGATGACTGGCGGCATGCGTCAGGAACTGTACGCGGGCCCAGGCCAGACCTCGGTGGTGGCCAGAGGGCTCTCTGCAGATACAGAGTACCAGATTCTTTTGTTCGCCCTGAAGGGAATGACACCCAGCGAGCCCATCACGGCCATGCAGAAGACACTGCCAGTTAGAGTCTCACTGGGTAAGTACCATACAATGACGGTGCATGTTTACAAAGATGCTCCTCTTTTACCACTGGCACAGATTCATGGCTAAAAAGTCTCTAAGTATGTCATTTAGACTCAGTAGTTTAAATGGCAAAATGCAAAGAAACCTGAAAACAGCACATCAGCTCAAACGTCCGACCAATCACAATGCATCATCAGGTGTGATCAAAAAGTTCTGGGAAGCTTACCTGATTTAACCCTGTGAGGTCTAAGTCATCATCGATGACGGCTTTAGATATCATTGTCACTGAACAATAACGAAATTGACAGTCAACTTTGTATTGTGTTTTTTTTTTTCTCCTATGCAGAGTGTTCCCTTGGTGTGGATGTGCAGGCCGATGTTGTCCTCCTGGTTGATGGCTCCTACAGCATTGGACTGGCAAACTTTGCCAAAGTAAAAGCCTTCCTGGAGGTGCTGGTGAACACTTTTGACATTGGGCCAAACAAGGTTCAGATCAGTTTAGTCCAGTACAGCAGGGATCCTCACCCTGAGTTCTACCTGAACACTCACCAAGATCGGAATGCCGTGGTCAAGGCTGTGCGAAATTTCCCATATCGTGGCGGCTCCACCAACACTGGCAGGGCCATGACTTACGTCAGGGAAAGGATCTTCCAGGCTTCCAGAGGAGCACGTGCCAACGTTCCCCGTGTCACTATCCTCATTACTGACGGGAAGTCATCTGATGCCTTCCAGCAGCCGGCCACCAACCTGAGGAATTCTGATGTGGAGATCTTCGCCGTGGGTGTTAAGGACGCTGTTCGAAGTGAACTTGAGGCCATTGCCAATCCACCTGCAGAGACCCATGTGTACACTGTAGAAGACTTTGATGCCTTCCAGAGGATTTCCAAAGAACTCATTCAGTCCATCTGCCTGAGGATTGAGCAGGAACTCCGCAACATCATCCAGAGACGTAAGTAATGTTGTTATACTCCTCTATGCAGATGATACTGCACTGTGTTTGGCTTCTTTTGACTAAAGTGCTTGTGTTTTAGGATGTTAAATGGTTGTGCACCATCTGAATATATCTTCTGATGTCTGATGTATCCCTGCTTTTTGACTTTTTTAAATTCAACATTTGTTTGGACTCTGTGTTATTTACATAAGAAAAGAAAGCAATCCTTATTTTAATCAGATTCAGGCTGCTTTAAACAGTTACTTAGATCCTAGTATGGCCACAAAGGTGGATGTTAATCAGTTTTACAGTTTGAATCCCCATCAAACATGGTTGAAATACCAACGTTAACTTAACATGAACTTAACATGTCTGGACTATCCCATCCATCACCTCTCTGCCCTCAGTATAAACCTGTAGATCAGCGTGAAGTCAGAAGGTTCATTGGAATAGGAAACACCCTCCAGAGTGGGAAGTTTGATATTCTTACTCTTCTCTTGATTAAGAATATCTAGTTCATTTTTTCTAATCCATGATATCGCTCAGCATCACAGTTTTAGGATTTTAAAGATTCATATATCTGACTTTTTTAATGCCAAGCTGTTGTACCTGTGCTACAGACTATGAATCACATACCAATATTCGACTGTGAGCATTTCAGTCCAAAAAGTTGGAGAACCTGCCTTGTGGATGAAAGGAGGCAGGTTTCAAGCCCTAGATAAATATGGGTTATGGTGTTGCTTCTGTAATCAATTCAGTCCTTAATTCTGTGAGAGCTGCGTTTGAAGGTTTGAACCTTTCACTGTTGATCTTGGCCTATAAGCGCTGTTTATAAGACTTCAGAAACCACCGGTCTGCAACACATTTACTGCATTATGACTGATTTCAGCACATTTTTACCTCTTTGGCCATTAATTCTGAGGGTTCTCAGTTAGGCCGGAGGGTTCAGTTCTCAGGATTTCGTTCATGTGCTGAACACCTTTGCTCAGCTCGCTCAGTAGCATTGGCTGGTGTTGAGGCAACAAACTCTACATCTGAGTACCATACAGGCACAAAACAACTGCTAAATACAAATTATACAAAATTATACAAAACTTGTGTGCAGTGCCACTTTTCATGGACTTGAACCTTATGTTGTCTATGCCATTTTTTATACTGTATATTCAATTATTCTGATTTCCTTTGCAGAGAATCATGGTCTTTATATTGATGGATAGAGATATCTTTATCCTTCCTGTGCTCATTTACCAAATTACATTCAAAGAACTTTGTATATAAACTTTGTTTAATTATTGGCACAAGATAACTCAAGAGAACCAACAACAGAGCACCAAACAGTCCGCAGTATATTAGTTTTATTTCTTTAATATGCCTTCAAACATTTCCATTTGTTCATCAAGCACATTTTTCATCTAAAACTGCCACAGTGGTCACACAATAATGAAAAAGTACAACATTAAAAACTATAAACAAGTCCAGCATCCCGTTGGTCTTTATTTTTGGGGTTAATGTCAGAGATTTATCTTTCTATCTTTATTTATATTAAACAAGCTCAACACATGTTGTTAGTTTTTCAAGATTTTCCACACCAAACAACAGCTTCCTCCTCCTGACCGCCGAACTGCTGAAGCTGCTTTTATTTATTTACATACGGCGCTGAGAACAATATCAGTGCTTTTGATCAAGCATGGGCTGAGCACAATAATTAGAAGTCTTCTTTTCTGTTTTTTAATTTATGCACAAGTTCTAAAACTACCAGTTAACTAGTGTTATTTGGAACATGTGCAGTAACCAAATCAAGATTTCAACATTTAACTCTACTACCCTGCAAGGTCGAGGAGAGTACACAGCGGTACCACCAGCCGTCCACATGCGCAGGATTACTTTCATGTCCCTTTTCCGAGCGTGTCTTTTTCAGCTAAAGCCTCTTTTTAGCCTCAATGTGTAAAACACATGTCCACCATTTGATCTTTCAAGGACATGTGGAAACAGGGTCAAACAGTGCTCAGCAGCGATGTATTTCCCTTTGTTTAAACCCAGCAGCAGATGACTCAGTGCGTTACCACACGGGGGACGATGCAGAGCGTCAGGTGTGTTCGCTGTCACGTAAACACAACTTTGGAGCGCAGTTCTTTGCGCTGAAGTCATCAGCCACCCCGAAAAGTCTGCTGGTCCAGTTTAAACATGTTAAATCACAGATGCTGTTTAATCCACTCATAAAAGGCCACTAATAATCGCGCAGCGTTTGCCAAAAAGAGCTCCCACGTCTGGCAGCGTTAAATGTGACTCACACCACCTTTGATTGCTGATTATATAATCCTTACATAATAATGACTTTATGTCAACAAAGAGAGTGTGCAGGAGCCCAACTGACAGAGCTCTCACAGCAGGCCTCGGTCCTCCTGATGCTGAACGATGACTCTGTCAGAAACTGCTATCAGCCCTTCTTCTACTCTGGTCTGTTTTAGATGGCGGACCTTGTGGTTTATCCTCATGTGCAGAACCACATTAAAACATCACAAAGGTGCAGCTCAGAGTATTTTGTGCCATCTGTCTCCAATGTTCTATGGATAACAGCCTTAGAGAAAAAGAAGAAAATTTGAATCGTAGGACTAGTTTAGTTTTTCCATTAGAAAGACTGAGCTGATTGATGATGCAAGTCTCAGCCTGTTGGCCGGCTGCTTGAAGTAATGTTTTCATTGTGTCTGAAAAATCAGTGACAGAGAGATAAGTTGCAAACTTCAGAGAATAAATTAGTCAGGGTTGTGGTGGGTCTAATCTCAAATGACCTAGTGGGAAAACAAAATCTCGAGCAGCTTGCTGAGCGTGGACCATAAAATCAGCAAGAACGGGACTCCTTAGGGACCCTTTTCACGACAGGGGACACCCATAGGTATCACATCTGGGGCCAATTTCACAGAGTGTGACTATGAATCACGTTTAACTAACAGCCAGATTTGGAGAAAGATGTCTGTTTTTCCCTATATCAAAGGTGCCACACTCATATTTTAGCCCATGGGCCACAAACGGCCCAGTTTAACATCAGGACCAGAAAAGCAATGAGGAGCCATCCATTTACAACCACCTGAAATATTTCAGTTTTTCCACATTTAGTCATTTTGTTTAGTTTTTGGAACTAAATAGTTTGATTCGGGTAAAGAATATCCACCTCTCACTGGGAGAAGCCTCAGAACTGGGGGGATGATATGACCTGCTCAGACATGTGGATGTGATGGTTGTTCATCTTGGTAGCAAACAGTCAGTGACTCTACAACTTACATCTGAGTTTATGTAACACATACAAAAATGCTCTTTCAGAGAATAATCATATTGCTATAATCACCATTAGTCAGAGCAGTGGACTTTATTTAACTGTCCCTCCCTCTTCTCCTTATTTCATAATGAAGACATGATTTACTCCAAACAAAGAACCAGCTGCTGCACCCTGTTAAAACTTTTTATTTTCATTTTCCAGAGCTGATCTCGCCAAAGGACCTGACCTTCTCAGAGATCGGCTCCAGAAGCTTCCGGGCCTCGTGGAAGACAGACGCCGTCGATGTCGAGTCCTATTTGGTTCAGTTCAGGCCAGCAGATGATCCCGACGGGCATTACGTGTCCATGTCTGTGCCCGGGGACTCCCTCACTGCCTTCCTGCCCTACCTCAACCCTTTCACCCGCTACGAAGTCAACATCTACGCCCACTACAAGAAAGGCGAAAGCTTGCCTGTGACTGGCTACCAGACCACATTAGAAGGTACTTACAGTGACCTAAATCATTTTTTTTGCTTTTCCTTCTCCAGACAGTTAAAATATTAACATAAAAGGTGTTTACACCTGTTTACAGGTGTAAACACCTGTAAACGGCAGGTGTTTACACCTGTTTACAGGTGTAAACAGGTTAAATGTGACTTTTTGATAGCACTCTAATTAAATTTCAGGACAAACTTGTGACGGAAACACACATTAAGTGTGATAATGAGCAGTAAGGAGTGCTGATTGATTCACAGCAACAAACCACAGAGTAATAGGTTTATGTTTTCAGGCAGCTGCAGCATGATGAGTCAGGAGAATAATTCATTCACTTATGTCGCAGAACAAGGTCCGGTCCGCAACCTCCGAGTGTCTGAGGAGACCACGGACAGCTTCAGAGTGTCATGGCAACCAGCTCCGGGGCCGGTCATTCGCTACCGACTCACCTATGAGCCGGTCGACGGCGAGAGTTCGAGGATGGAGACGACCACCGTTGGCACAGAGACGTCCGCCGTGCTGCGCGAGCTTCGGCCTCAAACCACGTACCGCGTCGCCGTCACTGCTGAGTACCCGTCCAGCCCCGGGCCGCCGCTGCAGACCGAGGGCACCACCAAAGAAGGCAAGTGCGGTTATCGACATAAACAACATAAAAAGCATAAAATGTAATTAATACAAAATTCATAGATGTTTTCATTTAAAATTATTTTACAATAACTTCAATTTAACATCAGAGAAAAAGCAGATTGTAGCACAGATGTAAAAGTTGGGCACCAAACACAAAGGATCATGATCCTAAATCTCAGTTCACTTAGAAAATACCAGCTGGAAAATCAGGCGTCACGTAATCATTTTTCTGTGCCTCGTCACTGCAAACCGTCTAATCCAGACAAACATGTAAAAGAAAGTGAGATAAAGAAGGTGAGTATGAATCCTGTCCAGCACTTTTTTACCATCCTGATAGTCTGGTTCTTTAATGGGAGGTGTGAATGTTTTACACTGGGTGTGAGTGGGTCTAGAGGATTTGCTTGCGTATTTTATCATGCTTATATGTATTTATTGCACTCGTATCTTGGATATATGTTTTGTATTTTATAGCTTATTTAATATTGGGTGCACATGCCCAGGGACTGCAGCCAAATATGGTATAAGGCATCTTTTTACTTACTTAATGCTGCTTGACAAATAGTAAAATAAGCCTAAAATGAACACAGGTAAAACTACCAAAACCACTTCCTGTCTGCATCAGCCAGAGCATGATGGGAACTGTAGTGCCAAAGCTAAACTTGAATAAGAAAAGGTAAATGAAACTATATGGGTCAAAAATAATGACATTTACACTGTCGGCATATTTTCAGGTCCATCAGTCTAGAAGAACACTGTGAACTCATCCTGTCTTTGCATTAAATGGTTTGATGAGCCATGAGCCTCATGCAGTCCCATAAATCTCTGTGTGAAGACTGCAAAAACAGAAAAAGGCTTCAAAGGGTTAATAATTAATGAGCGGCAGATGTTTTTATAAATAAGAGTTATCTCCTCTAACTGAGCGTAGCTTCAGTTGGAGGAGATATTTTTTAATTTGTTCTGGGGGCAGAAACTGAGCCCAGAAGTCAAAGTAGTTGGAAAAGAAGCTTCTTGAGTCGGTGGCTCTGATCCCTGGCAGGTGCCTGCAGACATCATTTCCTTTGTGCTTGGGGACTTTAAAAACTCTGAAAATCTAATTGCTCCTTTAAATCACAAATACTTTTGGGATGATTAAAACATTCTGGGTCCAAGCTGTCTTTCCGGCTTCAAGAATGGGAATAAATCAGACTTTATTCTGATAGAATGAAGTGTCTTTAAACTCATCATGCAGCGTTTGGCGTCCGGGAGTGTCGGGAGTCTACGCATTCTTTGACCCCCAGAGGCCTGCGGTCGTAGCACAACCTGCCTCCCGTCGAGCTCCTCGTCAGATCTGTCCGGCCTTTCAGGGAAAGGAATGAAAAACAGACCCAAGCTCAGAGATAGAAATAGATGAGGGTGTACTTCAGAGGTGATGAACAACAAAGACAGGAAGTGAACTGAAAGATGTTTTTCTCGAGTTTTGCAGATTCGAGCACAGGAGGATTTACTGCTTTTTACAAAAGGATGGCGTATCTTCCAGAAACAGTTTAAGATTATAATCTTTTATCCATAACTGGAGACAGAGGCTGGAAACAAACACACTATACTGCTCTCTGCCGTGGAAACAGCTCCTCTTAGCGTTTACCTTTCACCTCCCGGTCCTTCGCATGGTGCAGCTGCTTGTCGTCTGAGCGGACGGTATTTTTTTGTTAGTTTTTTGTACTTTTGACAGTTTATGAAATGAGACAGGATTAATCCCAGCTTGCACCTCTTTGACATGAAACACCCAGCTGGCTCTCAGATGGATTTATGCTCCCCCTCATTTGGCTTGTAATATTGTTCCCATTAGAAAGTTTACTGTACCATGACTTTACCGCAAAACTATGAATCGATGCAGAGCCTTGAGGTTTTGCACGCATTCCCCCCATTTGCTAGCAGCCTTTCCCACCTCCCATGATGCACAGTTACATGGGAGTCAGTCTACTCTTTGTCCCAGTTTTCCTGACTGATATTGGGGAGAAAGAGTCAGTTTCTGGTCAGAAACATGACTGAAGTCAGAAAAATGCACATGCAGGAAGCTGTAACAATAAAGCAGTTCACAGTAAAGCAGTGCCCATGACTCACTGGTTTATTTTAACAATTATTTTTCAAAGGGGAAATTTTGAAACATGCTTCACTTTTAGAGACTAATTCACATGCTGGTAGCTGCCCAGTACAAACATAGCTTTCTACTGTGCTGCTCCACTGGAACAACTGGGAGTTCGGTGTCTTGGTCAAGGACTCGTCAGCCTCAGAAAATGTTTCTCTTCCAGTTTTTTCTCCAGTCCGTCAATGATTAATGGGCCACAACACATGGACCTTTTTCTCTGAAACTATTTCTTTATACAACACAGTTTGTATCACTCATCTGTTTCCATTAGAGAAGCTGTTTTTCAGAAGAAAAAATTTTTGAAATTAAACCACACAGGTAGTGACAAGAAGTCAGACTGTATAGAAGTCTATGGGAAAATGACTTCTCAGTTGATTTATGACCTCATTAAATACTTTCCTTGTGAGTTTTTGGTCTCAGTTATTAGTTTCAAGTCTCATTTAATACAACGTGATATTCATTGAGTAAATTATGGTCTCCAATAGAGTCAAAAAGGACAATAAAGCAGTGTATGTGTTAGGATGGGCCTACATTGTGATTGACAAGTCTCTACCACCAGATCCACCCCTCCCTCGATAACCACAGTTTGTAAACACCAAGACAGTGGCAGCAAAAATCCTCAGTTTGAGGTTGCACGGTGAGATTTCACAACCAGTGTGGGAGATCACGGTGGCCAGAGGTCAACCTTCCAAAGTGGCTGGCAGGCAGTCAGAAACAAACTGTCCAGGACTCGTGCTCGACCGTAGAGAAGCTTTCCCAGCAGCTCGCTGCAAAAGTTAAAGGACCTGAGACCAGTACAGAGTCGTGCCCGGTCCTAACTCGCTGCCTTTGGACACCCAACTCTCCTTTAATTCACGGATGCAGTGACATCTCAGCTGTTTGTGTTGCTAAAATGTGATGACGGGGCCCTCAGGGCTTCAGGGCTTTCTTTATATTATTTTCAGTTTGCAGTTGCAGTTTGGTTAGGCAGAGGTAACGGTCATGGTTTGGGTTGAAACAGACACTTCAGCAACCAGAGCTTATACATCTTTTAGAACAACACACCCATTAAACAGTGGGCTGTTTGCATGTTATTGTTAAGTGGCATCCCCACAAGAGGAGACTAGCAGTGAGTAGCAACCAGAGACAGACTAGAAAATGCCAATGAAAACTTGTGACTTGTAGCGGTGACAGGCAGACTCACCATTAGAGAGGAAAAATGAGCAGGTACCAAGTGACTTTGAGATGAGCAATTGATCCAATTACCAGCAGGAAGGAAGGATACCAATGATTGGCACGTGACAGGGAGGTAAACACTTAACTGGGTTAGCTGTGTAACTAGAGCCTGAAAAGCAACTAACCGTCAGCTACAAAAGCGGAGCTCCATTGTCGGATATGATGGCAGTCTAAACTATCGGGCACAGTAAGAGCAATTTTCTTATTGCTGCCGATGAATTCGACGATCTGTGACACACAGCACCATCATTTTATTGCTCATGATGGTGCTTAGACTGACCCAAGCAGTAAATGTGCCATCGAGCTGAATCAATGGCCTAAACCAATCTAAAAAGCTCAGTGGAGCTGGCCCTGTTTCTTTTAACTCTGGCATATTTCTGGATTCATTCTAAGTCCCTTTGGTTGGGGAAATTAAAATTTCTCTATTAAACGTGACCTTAGGGGGTAAAACATCAGAATAACCTGACAAAACATCTTATTTTAGGCGTAATTAAACATTTATTAATACACATATTTTCCAAAAGGTACAGAGAATAAATACATAGCCTATCTAATGTAGCGTCTGCAAAATAAACAGCGCAGCAGTTTAAAGACGCACATCATTTCCGTGTCAGCTTTCACACACAGCGGTGAGCTGCCGATCCCCTGAGATGAACCGATAATGCTTTTTTTTATGATGGCTCAACAGCCACTGTTAATGTTTGAGGTTTTGCCGTAATTCCTGTGACTAAACGCTGGAAAAGAACCAGATCATAACAAGAGCTCTTAAAACAAACATTTAATGGAAGTCTGCGTTTAACATGAGGCTCTTTTTCTCCAAAATGTTATAAATGATCTGATTTTCAATACCCGGGGAGGCTTCAGAGGTCGGGATTATTGTTACTGGAGAGAAATAATAAACACTCAGAGCACGAGAGAGAGGAGGAAGCCTTCCAGTTTTCATAGAGGGTTATTGTTAGTCTTTAAAGATTACTTCTTTTACCACTTGGGTCTTATTTTCTTGACGTTACCCATTACTTCTGACATCACTTAAGTTAATTGTTTAGAATATTTTAAGCCAGAAGAGTCAAAACAGTCTTAAATCTTAAAGCAGGCAATGTGCTGGTATTTTTTGACAAGAAAAAAAATCACGATAAACTTTCAGAGTTACATCACATTGGAGTGTAAGTGGGAAGTATACTTCTGAACCGCTTCTGGAGTCTGACTTCAGGCTTTAGAACATCGAGCCAGTGAAGGAGGCTTTAGCTAACCACATCTCCTTTTAGACTAGATTTGGTGGGTGGTCTGTGGTGTCATAAATAGCATGAAAATCAGATGAATTTGAGCATAGCATTGGTTCTGGTGTGTCGTGAGGTAGAGCTCAGCCTGCTGTCCCAGCAGATAAGCTGATCTCACATCATGTGATGGTTTGGCTGATGATGTATGAGATTTGTCCAACTGACTAATGTCATATAGCAGGGTGCACTTTTTAAGCTGCTTTAGCCTGCAAACGGGTGCTGCTGCAAGCCTCTTTGCAACCCACCTCCACCCCAGATCCTCATCAATTACTTCATGCTACTTCTGAATTAACCAGAAATAGCATGTTGCATATTATCGATGTGTGCCCTGACCTATGAGAGGGTCCTGCTTTCCATATAAACACGTCAGGTTTGAATCTTAAGTGAAGCCAGAATGTCACAACTCTCTATTTGTGTGAAGCACGCAAGCATGCCTGTGCCCATCTGGTTTTAAGGGCTTTAAGGGCTGCAATGTGTTGACTTTGCAACCCACAATTACAGACAAAGTCTATGCGAAGATGTGGACGGAGGCAATGTGAACATATTTGAACCTTGTCAAAAATGTTATCTTACGCTGTCCTGCAAAAGCTTATCGGACTGTGGAGAAAAGGAGGGGCGGCTTATTTTGTTTTTGTGGACAGTCGTGCAAAAATGTGAGTAAGCACAAAGCTGTTTTTTTTTTTAATAAATTGGTTCACTCTTTCTGAAATAAACACCACCGGCTGAGATTATTCCACACGCTGTGGATTCTCCTCACACCACCGAAAATCAAAGATGAAGAACAAGTTTTTTTGTCGCCCTTTAAAGTCTAAATTGTGTTGTATGATTCAGTTTTTCTTGTTAATATGAAGCGAGGACAAAAGGGAAGAGGCCTTGGCGAAATATAAATAAAATCTTTCTGATAACTTCCTTAATCTGGAGCTTTTTTCAAGCTCCAGAGACTTCCTTAATTGCAGTTATTGGCAATTATTGGCTGTTAGGGATGAATATTTGTGGGTTGTGAAATGGCCAAAAACACGATTAGAATCATCTATTGTTTTCCTCCCCTTTCTGGAATTCTTTGTACTTTAACGTTATTTGGGTTTGAGTTCCAGTTCTCTTTACACATTGTGGGTGTTTGCGTGCTCGTGCGTGTTTGTCAGCATGTATACTTTGAGGCTGCATGCAGATGGTCCTCTCAGAGCCGTGCAGACATGGTCAAAATTTATGGATGAGGTTTACGTCAGGCTGACGGCTGCAGAGGCTTAAGGCAGTAAAACTGAGCAGCATCCCAGTGGACCAAAGGTAAAACACAGCGTTGACCTCACTTTGATTACAGCTCGAGACCTCTCTGCATGCTCTACTGCCCTCTCTCTTTCCACATGTTTCCTAAAGGTAAACACACAACCAGCGGTGACAAAAGTGCTACACAGCAAGCATCTGAGATGTCATTTAAACCCCTATAATAAAATAAAAACATAAGTTAGAACTGCAGGGGTCCTGCAGATGACCTGAACATGAATATGAAGTGAAAATTGCTGATGCTATCATGCTCTCCATTATTTCACTGAAATTCAACTCTGACCCTTTTCTGTTGACTTATAAAAAGCGCTGGGGTCAAATTTTTACTTCTTTTTAAGCTTGTGAAGTGGAGCATTGCTTCTGATTGGCCGTCCCTTGCGACCAGAAAATTTGAAAAACGTGGGAGGAGCTTCTGTGTGCCTGAGATGGCCATATTAGTGACATCCCATCTTTATGACATCATACAGAGCCCAGAGTAGAAAAAATGAGTGATTAGTGAGCAGTCTGAAACCTGAGGTTTTGGCTCATGTTACTTGTACAACACTGACATCATTGTTCCAGACTTTGGGCATGTTTAATATGAGCACCTACCAATGGAACAGAATAATAAGGAAAAGCAGAATAGGCCCTCTTTAAGCTGCTTTTGGTCTCTTGGGGCGGACTCGTTGCTCTCCACTTGCAGTAACAGCAACAGTGGACAGAGCAGCAGACACCCAGACTGAGAGGAAAGAGATGAGGAGCAGCAAGACCGGACAGGAATGTAAGCCAGCTGAGAGCAAGGCTGGAAGGTTAGGAGGAGCAGGGAACACTGACTCACGCCCGTCTGTCTCCACGTGTGTCTCTGTGTCTGTCTTCACTTCTATCTCCACTCGTCTGTCTCGCTCCGTCTTTCATGTTACTTTCTTTCTGCCGCGTGTTGCTCTCTGTCTTTCTTTCTCTGCACTTTGTGAGGGCTTGCCTGGAATTTAATCGTGCTGTCCACAGGCTCCGGATGCCTCCCCCGGTCGCGGTGCCGTGCCTTTTTTTTTTCTGTTTTTCCCCGATGGTTCAGTTTGTTGGTGCTTACTGGCATAACATGGTGTTACTTCTGTCTAAGTGATGCATTACTTTGCTCTATTTTCCCTCTATAGAAAGCTATTTTTTTGACTCATCTGGCCACAAATCAGTACAAATCCTGTCTTTATTTGGTCTGATTTCAGCACTTTAAACCCAGGACATCTTCCAATACAAGCTTATACTCCATCTTCATTACTGATCGAACAACCAATCCTTGTTAAATATAATTTTTAATGTTATGAAAAATCGGTGTTCTTGCTATCAGCATGTACATCCTAAAAGGAGAACATGTACGTTGTGCTGACTGTGACTCTACTGCAGGGACGAGGAAGAGGAGGATCCCTACAAGCCTCTTCATCTCTGCCTTTGTAACCTGTTCAATCAGCCTTCGGCAGTTTGGTTGGGCTCGGCACATACTCGGCTTTAACGTCATTCTGGGTCTCTGTGTTAGCCTCACAGCAGGTGCCTGTAGAGCTCTGAAGTCGCAGCAGTGAGCTCTTGTTTCTGAGCACCTTTTGCTTCTTATCCTGTTGTGCAATAAATAAGAAATAATCAACACTCTTTAAAGGCTGTACATCATTCTGCCACCTTCGGCCTATTTCCCATCAAGGAAACAGTTGTTGTTCCGAGTACTTGTTGTGCATAAAAAGGAACAATTTATCTTTTTTTCACCTGTAATGCAAATAACTGAAGAAGATGCAACCCATCCATCCATCCATCCATCCATCCATCCATCCATCCATCCATCCATCCATCCATCCATCCATCCATCGGGCCTCCTCCCAGTGGGACATGCCGGGAACACCTCACCCAAGAGGTGCCCCGGAGGCATGCAAACCACCTCAACTGGCTCCTTTCGATGTGGAGGAGCAGCAGCTCTACTCTGAGCCCCTCTTTAATGGCTGCACTCCTCACCCTATTTCTAAGGGAGCGGCCAGCCACCCTTGGGAGGAAGCTCATTTCCGCCGCTTGTATCTGTGATCTCATTCTTCCGGTCACTACCCAAAGCTCGGGACCATAGGTGAGGGTAGGGATGTACATCGAGCTGTAAATCGACAGCATTGCACTTACGCTCAGCTTTCTCGTCACCATGATGAACCAGTGCACTTCACTGCAGCCACAGCTCTGTTTGCACTTATTTTGCATGCAACTTTCAGGCATTTATATAATCTTAAAAACAACAGCAGAATCTCTATTTTGATTTTTTGACTGCTATCTGCTCATATCCACTGCCAGTCCTTTAGCTGTTTAGATGCTTGAAGCTGAGGAATACCACAGCTGACATCTGTCATGTTATTACTGAGGCTGTTTCTCCAGAGTATGAATGGTAAATGGACTTTTTCTTATGTAGGGCTTTTCTACTCGAACACTCAATGTGTTTTTTACAACATGCCTCATTAACACCCATTCATGTCAGCACCTAAGTGCTTTCTATCTAGCATTCACACTCCAATGAACACATCGGAGAGTAAGTCAGTATCTTGCCCAAGGATACTTTGGCATGCAGTAATCAAACAACCAACCTTCCGATTAGCAGATGACCTGATGACCTCCTGAGCTACAGCCACCTGCAAACATGAAGACACAATGAGCTTCAAATTATTAGGAAAACTGTCAGTAACTGCAGTGGTACTGCTCCAGACTCTCCTAGTTCTAGCCCACATCAGCAGCTGGCAGGACTCATTACCCTTGTTTCCTTTGCAAGCATGGGCTGAATTTCTCAGATCAGCAGCGATACTGTACCCGCATTAAAACTCTTACTGTACAGAAAGAGCCCGTGTAAAGCTTCACCAGAGCCTCGTTTTATGTGCAGCAGATTTCCGTTTATGGATGCTAAAATGGAAAACTCACCTTCGGGCCAGATTCAGGACAGTGTTTGCTATGATCCATCAAACCAAACTCCTGCACGAATGCCGCACAGAGGCTTTGTTTTCATTCTTTCAAACTTGTTCAGACTCTCACACAGCGGATCTCGGGATAAAGTCTAATGACATTTGTGTAACTGTGGCCCATCTCGCTCAGCTGTGTGATGTAAACCTGTCCACAGCTGATATTTAAAAGGAGCTGCAGCTGCTTTCTGCTTCACTCCTTCATTTGGAGAAACTCCAGCATGCTGACATTAACCAGGACTCAAGGACTGTGGGACGGGTGGAACGTGATGCTGCTGCGGGATGGAAAACTGTTTAATATGAAGGAAACATGTCACTTTTTTGTCAAATTGATGACTGCGTATTCAGAGTTATATAATTCAGTTTGAATGGTTTCCACAGAACGCTGAAAAAAGTCTCCAAACTAGTAAAAACAAATGTCCATAAAAGCTGCAAGAATGGGGATGATGAGGTGTATTTAAAGAGGTTTTCCAGACAATTTTTGTTTTCTGCTTTTATGTTAATGACTTTTAAGTGTGATCTTTTATATTTTCACAACTTAGACTTCCATAAAACTCTAAATTTCAGCCTCATAAGAGCTAAAAATACATATATAGAGATTTAATTCTTGTAATGAGTTCTTTGGCAGTTGCATAAGTGCAGGACACCAAATGTGTTGCAACCTGTCAAAATGACCTCAGCTTTCAACAGGGGATCGGTTTCTTTGCAGCTTTTTCTCCTCAGGTATGCTTCAGGGTGTCATAGGTGAGGCTGAGTTACCGGTCTGACCTTCCAGGTTGGTCTGCGCTCTCTGGCCGGACTTCGTTTAGTGAGTTTGGCTGACATCTCGCTCCATCTCACTTCAGTTTCCAGTTTAGAATTGGGATAAAAGAGCGAACACACATTTTTAGCCAAATAAATGGAGGTGATGAAGTTTAAAATAGGGGAAAAACCTGCTGTGGTTTGCTGTGGTCACACTGGCTGGGAGCAAATGTTTCCATCAGAGGATTTCATTAAAGTTTTATTTATTTAATTATTTACTCTCAGCTCTCCAGTGAGCTCCTGATGCTGGCAGACAGTGGATACAGCGGGACATTTCCGGGTTTCCTTTTTGTCTTTCAGAGCTCTGCAGATGCCCTCGGTGCAACTAAAATCCTCTCAGAGCTTTACGGTCTGTCAGAGTGTTTTCAGGGTCTTTGCTCAGAAAAAGAACTAAGTGTCTTGGACTTAAACTCTGGATTTAATAAGGACCCAGTGAAGAGAAGCTAATATGAGAGAAATATGACCTCTCTTTCTAGTCCCTGTTATTCTTTCTCATTGTTTTGGATCAGCTTCATGTCCATCCTGTGTGTCAGCACGAGTCCCTTTGATGTGAACCCGAACACTCAAAGTGGAAACTCGGGCCAGTTTCTTGTCTTGCTCACTGAGTGCAGCAGCACCATCAACACCACCTGAGTGAAGTTTTTATCTCCATCTGGGCCACCCGTATGAAGCTGCAGTGACTCTGCACATTTTGGTGGCTGATGGTAGACGGAACATGTCAGAAAGCCAAGTTTATACGAGGCAGAGACTTTCCACTATGACTGCAGGGAGTCCCAGACAGTCTGAAACCAGCACAGAGAAGGCAGACCGGAGAGGACCTGACTGCCTCAGTCACATGGCCTTCAGGTGGCGACGGTTTCTGAAAGGTGCTGCTGGAACGCTGGAAAAAGCTGAGACCAGCTCAACTTTGATTTGTAGATAGTTTATGGATAGAGAGTGGTAGAAATCAGCAATACCACCTTAAATTTCCTGTGGTTTTATTCAGATTTGCTTTGATGGACTGTGGAAAAAAGAGGCCCGAGAACATACGCAGAACGCCAGATATTCCACACTCCAGCTGACGGTAGCTTCCTGCTAGTGGCAGAGCTGCAGGGACTGAGTGAAGCTGAGCAGCGATGAAAACTAATAAATAAACTAATAAATACACATGACAGTTTTTCCTGAATGCCTTTGGCACGTTTCTCACAACATTCTTGAAGATTCCCCCAAAAATATGCAGGAAAAAGTAAAAATTAACCTGCGAAAGCTTTCAAAATAAAAGCTTGCTTCAGGTGAACCGTACCTTTCACAGCATTCCCGCCTTCCTTTGAAAACTGAAAAAGTTCCTGCGTACATCTGGTTAACTTCAGTCTGTTTGTCATGACATGCCTGCGAGCTTGTTTGCAACTTAATTCACCGACACAGCTTATCCTTCTGTTTGGCCACATGTTTTACACATTTAAAAAGACGATAAAAATTATGTTTCCACCATCATTTGGCAGGAAGTCAGTGGCCTGCTTTCAATAACATCCAGGCTCCTTTTTAATTTCAGTTATTTCTCCTTTTCTTCAAATTATTGAGTTTCTACGTGCACCTTTTGACCCTCGAGAGCCCGTCGGCGCACACAGAGAAACTTTAAAACATACATATCCGGATTTTTTTTTTTTAGATTTTGAATACAAACCAGAAACAATTTTTCCTACTATAAACTTTTTTTTTCTCCTTCCCCTCTTCTCTCCAAAGAAGTGTATCAACTGGCAAAAGCTTGAATATGATTTATTTCATGCTCACCCTTCTGATTATATAGCTGGATTTAATATTTGGTGATAATTATCCTGTTGTGGAAACTTCATCGACGCAGACGAAGAATTATAATTTAATATCGTCCCTCCCTCCTTCGCTTTCCCATCCAGACACAGCAAACCACTGGAAATATTTGTGAATGATGGAAGAAGAGGAGATCGTATGTCAGTGGGAAGCAACACAAAGTAGATTTGTGGGGTTTGTATATATCTGTGCGTACTGTGTGTACCCGAGCTGTCAGAAAGTTCAGTTAGGCTCCTTCAGTTCGTTACATTTAGACTTTTTAAGGCAGTCTGCGCTGTGCCCGAGCATGTTTGATCCCCGAGTCCAGTTTATTCAACCAGCGTGATCACTGTGTGTCGTGCTGTGGCCTCCTCCGTGTGGTTCAGTCGAACTCAGACTGCTAGCGTAGTCTGATCGCTGACCGCGCCCACGCATGGAATCCAGTGCTTCCTCAGTGACGGCCGCTTCTTTGGAAATCCTATAAAACCTCGCTGTGATCTTCAAGAGTGCTTTTCACAAGCGAGCGAGTGTGAGAGAGACGAGTGCAGATGTTGAGACAAGCTAAGGCATACACGGGCACAGACTGGAGCACGGGCACAGGCCAGCGGTGAAGTGGGAGGACAGTCAATGCTTATTGTGACCTGCGCTGCAGGTCGAGTTAAAGTCACTCTGCACACCTCAGTCCAGAGCATCTGCTTTTTTTTAGGTTTTAAACAACCTCTGTAAGAACTCATCTTGTCTCATACTGCAGACCAATGCACTTGGTTTCACATATTTTTATTTATTTTTTTTTTACATTTTTTATTATAGTCCAAATATCCCAAAGCTGCACCCACCTGCTGTTCAAACCCTCTCTTTGGCTGCGAGGGGCAGCCAGTCAGACAAAAGCTGGCTTAAAGGGGGAGGGGCTAAAACAGATGGTTTGACAGAGTACGAAGTGAGGGGCTGCACCAAGGTGCAGTACAAAACAAATAAGGATTATTTTGAATGAGGCAAAGGTATTCGAGGAGAGTCCAAAAACAGAATTATGGAGCAGGAAGTGAGCAGAATGGGTTCTGCTTAAAGCATCAACATGTTTAACACACAAAGTTTAATCAGATCCTTTTCATCTGCAGCATTGTTTCTGACAGGTTTGGTGAAAGCCTTTATCTGTAAATGTGTAACTTCTGCTTGTATTTTGATACATTTCCACAAAAAGATGAAAACAAACGAAATGATGAAATCCCCGAAACAAGTTAAAGCTTATTCCTGTGCATTTGGAGCTCCACATTTAACAAAGCTTCACTGCCATGTTCCCTTCGCTACGATGAACACGTGCTGGGCTCTTGCATTTATTATAGCTGCATTTAAAGGTAAATCTTTGTAAAGGTTAAAGTCCAGATTACAGCTCCTGCACGCTGCAGTATTCAAAAAAAGGCTGTAGGATGTACAAAAATCCTAAAAGTGCAAAAATCTTAAAGGTTCATCCTCTGGAGAGCGTGACTTTGGTCATCCACAGCAAATCTTATAATATCCAACAATTAAAACTATATTTGTAATGTGATTTCTTCACAGCAGAATTTGGACAGCTTTAATTATAGTATAATTTTCCTCTATTGGTTGATTAATTGTCGTATGCTTTGTAAGCATACGACAGTGGGGAGGGGGTCGCACTAAATGTTTAGTCGCACTAAAACATTTCGACAGATTTTTGAGCGCAGTGTACCACATAAAATTGTTTCAAGGTCAGTAAGCTCAACAAGAATTCACACATAAGGCGCACTGCCGATTTTTGAGGAAAATTAAGGATTTTAAGTGCGCCTTATAGCCCAAAAAAATACGGTAATTGATTTATTAGCAACACATCATAATTATTAGAAATCTAAACCAGTCAGACGGGGCTAGAAGTAATAAGCAGATATGTTATTCACAAGAGGAAACATGGAAACAAGACAAAATATGATGTAAAAATAGATTTTTCTGTTTAATAAATTGTACTAAAGGTTCATAAAACCCACAAGAGAGACATTCGCAAAGATTAATCATCGACTCGCTAACAAAAGGCTGAACAGATTGTAAAATGTCAAATCAAAGCCTCCAGCACACGATCCTCCAATAAGAGGAGGACTATAGTGACGATGTGGTGATGTAAAGTCATCCAGTGAACTATATTAAAGAGAGTCCCTCTTGGTGCTGTTCTGTTGGCTGCGTGGACACTTCGAGTTCATGCGGTTCCTGACATGTTTTATGTCTTTCCCTTTTCCCGGATCCAATGCTTTGCACTCACTAATGAAGCTGAAAAAACTTAAAGTATCCTAAAAAATATGAACAGAAAGCCTGGACAGCCCTCCACATGTGTTTATCCCGTCCTCTCAGGCCTTTATGGCTGTGGTGATCAGTCCACTCAATGGCCTTTTAATCGTTTCCATTTTGAAAAATAATTTGATCTGCCAGCACATCCAAAATGGTCCCTTTGTTTTAAATAAAAGAAGTCTCAAATACTGGAAAGAACATTATAAAAACTCAGCCAATGTGACTGTACAGAATAAAAATGCAAGTCTGAAACCATCTGCTGGGAGGATATTTAGGGGCTTTTGTGTCCAAAATAAGGGGGTCTTACACCTAAACTTAAGCTATGGAATCACCATTTCTATTTTTATATACAATGTCAATTATTATGTGATGTCAGTTTGATTAATCCATCCCTTCCCTGTTATTTTCAGAGGGGGGCCCTCCTAAAAACCTGGTCACCAGTGATGTAACCGACACCAGCTTTGTGGCGTCTTGGACCTCCGCGCCTGGGAACGTGAATACGTATCGGGTTCAGTGGAAGTCCATGTTTTCCCAGGAGGCTGGAGAAAAAATGGTGCCAGGAGATCAAACCAGCACCGCGCTGGAAGGTCTGACTCCAGAGACGATATACCAGGTCTCTGTGGTCGCTGCCTACCGTCACAAAGACAGCGACCCGCTCACCGGAATGGAAACCACAGACGGTAGGAGACAGAGCTCGAATCTTTAGTGACAAAGTCTTTGATCTTCACCAGTAAGAGTAAAATATAATCAGTGACAGCAAAGAAAGGATAGAGAAAAATTACTGTTAACCCTGAGCAATTTGCTTCAATTCTCAAAACACAAACCAGATCACGGATTGGAGTACCCGCTAACAAACAGAAGATAAACTTTATAAAAAATTTTATAGAGTACCGACTTGACCCCCTTCTGGTACGGGCTCAGTAGTCATGGTGGAATAACTCTTGATAAGAAGGTCCAAAGGTGTTGGATCAAAGTCCTGTGAACCTGCCTGAACATCATGGTCTTACCCAACGTTTGATAGGATGGTGGGACCTTTTTTTTAACCACCCCAAAGTCTGTAATCCCCTTTTTACTCATACCAAGGCGGCCTGTCCTGACCTCGGGTCATGACCTGACTGACATTTAAAAGCGTCCCACCCAAAAAAAATCCTGCCAGGCTTTGAGAGAGCGCATTTCAGGCTGTCCCGACTCTATAGATTACTGTAGAATAGTGCTTGATATAAATGGCAATGTATTTACACATGCCACCGTTATATGTGATTCTGACCGATTAGCTTACCTCCGCAGCCACTTTTTCCTCCTCGGGCTAACCTGTTGTTGTTGTTGGGACTAGCAGCAGGCCCTGAGCATGCTCTGCACAGAAAGAGTGGATGCAGCCGCCTTGAGTTCACCCACTGGATTCTGGTTCCTCTGAATTTTGTCTCCTGAGCTTTGCATTTTGGCCTCTGCTGTACTGGAGTTTTTTTTTTGAAGCCAGAAGTCAAACTATCCTAGACTTTCAAATGAAGACATATTATAAAGCAGCCACACCCAAAACTTTAAGTCTTAGCAGTTTCCAGCTAGTTTTTTGGAAACATGAGTTTCCAAACTCATGACTTATTAAATAAATAAATCACTGCCAACACAGTTGTTGTAAAGGAGGAAACTTCAAGTGGACACTAGAGGAACTGCAGTTATTGGCACTTCCTGGTGGTTGTAGCGTCACTCCTCACAGTAAATACTGAGCTCCTTTGTTACAACTCACAAATATCCAAAAAGCATTTTTCAGACTGACGTTTGGGGGGGAAATAATCCAGCCTGTCGGCAGATACTGTATGTACATTATGAAAAAATGATCATTAGTGCAGCCTGTAATTCCTCATCTCTCTGTGTTAGACCATCCGTGGCCCTGAGTTTCTCCGTCCAGTATCCTGTTAACACACATTAACCCTCCTATTGTTTTCATGTCATCTCCACCCTAACGCCTCATCCTAACCCATGTCACACTAAACAAATACAGAGCTGGGAAACATGAGGAACCTTTTTTTCCCCTGTAAAACTTGTTTTATGCAAAAAAAAAAGCAGCCAGGCTTCTCAAATGTTTGAACAGAATTCAAGATTAAATAACTTGATTTAATAAGTTATGATCTAAAATGATCATAAAGTACTTGACAAACAAGATTAGCGGCTCTTGGCACACTGTATCTGTTTTCAGTGTTATACAATGCTTGGGCAGTGACCTCCGGTTCTACTTCGCCGATTTTCCAGGACATTGTGGAACACTTTGAGTGCACTTTATAGAGTCAAGCTAAACATCTGTACGTACATCTGGAAAGGACTACAATGACTCACTCACTATATAGTGCATCATAAAGGACTCCAGTAACTTTTCCTCTCTCTTATTGGAGCAGATCTAATTTTGAGTTCATGTCACCTGAAATTCACTCTCACCTGTGTATTCTTCGGTCTCTGAATGCACCAGTAGTCATTATTTAGGGGTTACCGTGCCTTGCTAGTTACTCTGTGATCACCTGGTTAGCGTCAGTCCAGATATTTAAAATGCAGCGTCGGGGTCATGAACCCGCGTCTTTAACCCTCACAGGGAAGTCGAGGATGTCCTCACTATTCTCAGACATTTGGCTGAAACTCGCTGTTTTGATTAGAAGGCAGCGTGCCACATGAACATGAGCCAAAACAGATTCAATGCTTCGTTTTGTGAGGAAAAGCAAAATGTATTTCTTACATAATCGTACAGCTGGCACTCTCCACGGGGTTTCTGGTTCTTGGTTCGTGGAAGCAGTCCAAATGTAAATTAAGATTTTCATTTTAGATTCTTTTCAGGCTGAGATTTGACGTGAGACTGCAGCACGGTGACAGCTCTGCTTGTGCTGCAGCCTCAGAAATAACACCACTCATGGGAGGGNCCGTGTTGGTGTCCCAGAGTCGAGGGACGCTCTAAAAATGTCAACACATCCCTCGTTTCATATGCACGCCTGGGAAATCACATCCACAGGCCGACCCAAAACAAAGAGCGCAGATAAACGATCACATCTCGGTTCATACGCTCCCTCGATGCATCCTTCCAGCAGAACCTTTGAATCTCCTGCTTCAGATTCTTTTAAATCCATCAACACGCTGAAAAGTTGGATTCAGTATTTTTTTTCCACCCATAAAAATCCTCCAGAGTGAAATCGATTTGTTCAAAAAAACGTTCCCCAGGATCATTAAATATACATACGATTTCCTCGCAGAGTCGTCGGAATGAGTTAATTTTAATTTGCAGGGCTTCTCTGCTGTTTCGGGGGGGAAAGGGAAAATGTGGTTACCATTTCCTCCCAACTGATCACTTCTGGGTGGAAACCTAATTTACAACCAATTACATTTGGCGGGTAGCTGATAGTATTACTCAACATTTAGGCCTGCAGTTATGAATGCTAACGACGACTGAGGGAATACAGAGGGATACTTCACGCAGAGGATCGTTGGAAAAGTTTAAATAAAAAACACTGAGGGAGCTTTATGGCAGGGATGCTGAGTGTTTATGGAGAACATGGAAATGTGGCATAAAGTACATTACATAACAATCATTATCAAGCTGTGGACCCATGTTTCTCACTTCCAAATCCACATATATAGATATAAATATGGATTCTGCTAGAGTAGCTGTGCATGATCCACAGTTCAAAGTAATTCTTCTTTGGATCACACTGGGTCTTTGTTCGTCCTCTGTTTGAGACAAGCCACTTCAGTTCAGTCTCTCCTTCTTTTTAAGCCAACTTTCTTCTGATTGGCAGTCCAGAGCTGTGACCATATTAGGTATATACCCTCTCTATGACATCATGCAGAGCCAACAGTAGAAAAAACTGTCTGAATCCTGAGCTTTTGTTTAAAATGAGCATCCACCACTGGAATGGCAGATACATGACAGAAAACAAAAAAACCTTAAACCCAAATGAGTTAAACAGAAGTTTAAAGTAAAAAAAAACCAAACAGATTTCTTAAACAGTTTGGAGCTCAGAGGTGTTTCTCAACCTACAAATGTTCTACAATGCTGGTTAGCGACTGTCCTCTAGAAACCGGTGGTGATTGGGAGAGTAATTTAGAGCAGACTCTAAAGCAGGGATCACACACGAGGGCCGAGGAATAAACACAAGGAATGTGACTGAGATGGAAAATCAGTGTGCCGGGAGGAGAACCGTATCCATCCGCAGATAAGGAACTAACTGATGAGACACAGGTGGGACAGACACCAGTGTGAGGCTAAAGGAAGGACAATAAATAAATACATACATACACAACACCACATGCGACTGCCTTTTCTGCGTGTGCGGTGTGCTTGGCGATCTTTAAATGGAGCCTGATCTCAGTGCAGGGATCTCCTGGATGAAAAGGGCTGATTCTAAATAATGAAGGTGCGATGTAACCACCACCTCTCTGAAACCTGGATTTTAACATTATATCTTCACCATCTGAGTTTTCTGAGGCCAGAAATGACCATGTTTAGATGCGAGGCTGGAGTCCAAGCTGCATCCATAGACCTAGACTAATTAGTGCTGATGAACACAAATACAATACTAGAATTTTACTAAAAGTAAACTAACGCACAAACTTATTAGAAGAACTATGACATCAGTTAATTGCACAGGAGGCCCCGTGCTTTGTGAAATAACTGCATGAAATTGCTCCAAAAGGCAGCAACACCGTAACGCTGGTCGAGAGGTGCAGTTCAATAACTGAGATTGGCTTTAGGTGCAGCACTTTGCCCAACTTTAAGCCTCAATAAAAGATAAACAGGACTGTTATACAAAAATAATCCTCCATATGTGTCACAAAGAGAGAAATTAGCTTTAGAGGCCAAAGCTGTTTTTGTAGCAGGCCGTAAATGTGTTTATTTCTGCTGTAAAGTTGGTCAGTTTAATATGGGAGTCTATGGGGACTGACTCGGTTTAAGAGCCAGCCTCAAGTGGACATCGGGGGAACTGCAGCTTTTGGTCTCCACTTGGAAAACTGCTGAGAATTAAGTGACTTGTTAAAAAAATCTGCTCAGCCTCTTAGTTGGGTTTAAAACAAACCTCAGAGGAAGTCAAATATATTTTTAGGTTTTCTGAGCAAACATTTAAAGGGGAACTGGTATAATTAGCATCACCTTAAACACGAGGAAACAAATTTCCTCTTTTGTCCCGTCTTTGGGTTTTTATAGTTCTGTACATGTAAACAAACTAAAAACAAATATTTTTGATCCCAAGGATTCTATTAAAATAACACTCGCTTTGTGTAACGCAGTGTAATGAATCATGTTGTGGTGCATCTTTGTTTTCAGCCTCTGCGGAAGGTAAAAGACTGAGAGTGTCGGACGAGACAGAAAAAACCATGAGGGTCACGTGGACGCCGGCGCCAGGCAAGTTGCTCAACTACCAGCTGAAGTACGTTCCCCGCGATGGAGGCAAAGAAGTGGTCCAGAGGGTCCCTGCGAAGGTCACTTCCACCGTCATGAAGAACCTGAAGCCCGTGACCACGTACAATATCACCGTTCTACCCGTGTACAAGCGCAGGGAAGGAAAAGCAAGGCAAGGAGTAGGAACGACACGTACGTTGGTCCATAATTCAACCCTCTGAGAGACAGCACACCGCAGACACATGCACATCTTAGTCACGATGTTTAAACCTGTGCTCAGTCTCAAAATATTATCGCTGGGGGAAGTGAACGATTAAAAAATCTGCTGCTGAGTGGCCCCGTGTATTCAATTTTAAAGTCCAGGTTTACAGCTAGTCACATGAGTGATTACTGAGATCAGGCTGTATTAGCTCAGGTGCTGGATGTAACCATAAGTCACTATAAACCACCACAGAACCGTATAGAAAGGTGCCCTTACACTTCTGCATATGTTTAATACATTTAAAGTCATTTTAAAGAGAAAAAATACTCCTGTGAGGAAGGTTTTATGCTATATTGCTCTAATTTTGAGAAAAATATATTTTCTCCGGCCGTCAGTACTGAACGGTCCTGATTTTTCCGGGTCGTGGATAAACCTGGTATGTTTGATGATTTATTCACACTTTTTATTAGAAACCTCACAGCGAGGCAGATTGCTTTGGAAACAAATGAGTTCCTTTGGTCCAAGCTGCAGATTTCTTCCCGTCTTCCCACCAAAAAATCCGGTTTAGGGACTGACTTCAAGTTTAAACTTCTTGTTAAAGGAGCATTTTTCCCACCACAGGTGCTGCAGTACTGTACGTTCTCACAGGAACACTAAAAATCACAGATAAACACATGCTCAATCACACGCTAGCATTACTAACACACAGCATGACACTGGGCTTCCTAACGGTTGACACCGGGTTCAAGGAATTGTATTATGGACTAATGAGAAACTGGCTTGAATGTGGCGTGGCTGATCCTTAAAAACCTTCGCCCGCAGTTGGAGTTGTGTTGGGTTTAGTTCTGGGTGAGCTCGTCCTGAAGTTACTGCTGATTTCTTCTATTTCAGTTTCACCTTACAAGAGTCCCAGAAACCTTCAGACCTCAGAGCCCACCAGAACCAGTTTCAGAGTCACCTGGGATCCGGCACCCGGGGAGGTCAGGGGCTACAAAGTGACCTTTCACCCCACGGGGAATGATATTGACCCAGAGGAGCTCCTTGTTGGTCCCTATGATAACACAGTGGTTCTAGAGGAACTCAGGTAAGCTTTCTGAGGTATTTCATGACTTACATGGAGGCTTCAACGTACAGATATGAGATGGTGACGAAGGCTTAGAGGGAGATTATTAAATAAATTACCATTTCTTTAACCAACACAGGCAGGTTTTAATGATAACTGTCAGCAAATCCACAGAGGCTTTCCTCCAGAAAAGCAGCATCGGGGCGAGCGGCAGCGGTGGTACTTTTAGCGGCACCTGCCTGCTGGAGTGGAGGGAAGACCGAGAGAGACACAAGGGGGGTTATTTTCCACTTCCAGCATGGGAGAGCACTGAATTACACTGAAACTCATTTACAAACAGCCGGCCAGCAGTCCGTAAACATGTGAGAGCAGATAGAGGATTCGAGCTGCTCAGCAGTCCTGGGGCTGTTTTGTCCTGCTTTTGGTTTCATGATGCTTCAGATGTTCTCAGCTGGTCAAAGGTCTGCCCTGCATGCCAGTTCAGCTCTTCCACTATGAAGCCGTGCTGCTGGAATAGATGCAGGATGCAGTTTAGCATCGTCCTGCTGAAAGATGTGTTGCTCTAAATCCTGGATATGCCTTCCAGCATTGATGGAGCCTTTCCAGATGCGGTGCCATCAGAGATGCATGCTTTTGAACCGAGCGCTGATAACAGCTTGGTCCCTCTCCTGTTTGCTCCGGAGGACGCGGCGTCCATGTTTTCCAAAAATAATTTCAAATTTGGATTCATCTGACCTCAGAACAGTTTTCCGCTTTGCTTCAGTCCGATTTAATTTAGCTTTGTCTCAGAGAGGATGGCAGTATTTCTGGATTATGTTCACATGTGGCTTCTTTTTTGCATGAAAGGATGAAAAGAGAAGGTTCATAAAAGGAAGGAGGGCATGCAGAGGGTTGGAGTGACAGGAGGATGGAAGGAAAAGGGTGAGATGAGGGCAGATGATGCTGTTTGTGTGGCCGAGAACAGTGCTAATGGTCACCTAACAGTTTAGCTCAGTGTTTTTCAACCAGTAGTGTGCCGCGGGAGATCGTCAGGTGTGCCGTGGGAAATTATCCAATTTCACCTTATATGCCATGAGTGTCAGTGCTGTAGTAGTGACTGGGAGCATAATCATGTAATACTCTTCCTTATCACTAGACTAGATAGCAGCAGGTAGTGAATTGCATTGTACATAAAGACAAGAGAATTAAGCCGCGTTTCCATTCTGAACGACTCGCCGCGGGTCGACTCGACTCGCCGCGATTTGACAGCATTTCCATTAGAATAAGTTACACTTTGCCGGTCCTTTTTCCGTACTCACTCACCCGAGGTTCTAAGCGATCCGAGGCGATACAAAAATGTGACGCGGAGGACAGCATGCCACTAGCGGAGCCATGAGAGCGACTCCTTCACCAGAATCAAGCCTGTCATTTTAAAAACCCCACAGCAAGAAACTGGAGGCACGCAAATCACCAGTTGAGTGCCCAGACCGACAGTTTGCAGCAGTAGTTTTGCAACAAGAGCGCCATCTGAAACGCACACATATTTATAACACTGCTGAGGATCGCCGCTGAAGCACCGTTACCGGCCCCTACTAGCTGAACAGCTGGTTAGCGCTGAGCCTGAGGTGGCTGATCAAAGGAACTTTGAATTACCGTAATAACGCGACCGTTTGTCCTATCGGAAAAATTCAAACTGTTTCTGAAAGCTGAGAAACTGCACTTAACAACCAACATAGGATATTACTGTGGTTTTATTACGGTAATTGTTGCCGTAACTCCGCGAGCGGCGGCACTTTTGAAGTACACTGAGCCGATTATGACATGTTCGGTGGTATAGGGTTATACTTAACAATGATAACCTTCATCCATTAAAACATGGTACGGGGGACTTGTGCATGATGACAGGGGCGGAGCTTCAGGGGGGGCTGGGAGGGCGGCACGCCCCTGGCCCGGGCATGGAGGGGGCCCGGACTAGAGAGAGAAAAGAAGGATAATATTACAGGTAGCCAGGCCTCTGTCACATCTGAGGCGGGGTGGAAAAGTCGGGCCCTCTACTGATTGTATCAGGATGTACACAGCATACCACCACCCACTATACATCACCAATCATTTATGTTTTACATGGGGTTTTAAAGGTTGCCGCAGTCAGGACTGAGTCATGGTTGCTCAAAACTTTACAAGACCGACTGACTTTAGTGATGTAGTAGGTGTAAAATATTGAAT
>JASGAU010383133.1:0-11698 GCA_030220045.1 Australoheros facetus
TGCAGACCATAAGATTCAGTTTGGCAGTGAAAAATCTTTGCTGCACTTTGATTTGTTTTTATTAACGATGTTAACCTTTTCCTTAGCCTGATGGTGACACTTGAGAGCTATAAAAATCCAGCTGTGAGAAGGAACATTTATGGACTTTCACACTGAATAACCATATAATAATGAGGTCAAACAAAACCGTGCTCACATTTTTTTATTACCCTAATTATTGGGATGTAATTGCTTTGGCTGATTTTTTTATTTTATTATATTTTTTGTGTATCAACACCTGAGCTGAGCAGTGATTTGCAAGTTTAGTGATATTTGTTCCATGTATGTAGTGTACATGTATGCATCTCTGCCTCTATTTGCATCATTTTGTCATTCAATTATAAAGTTTTTAAAAGCACATTACAGTCTCTTTCCAAGATCTTAACGCCTGCATTTATTTTCAGCTCAGTTCATTCTTGAGCATAAAGACAACAGTTAACAAAATAATCTTTAATCAGTGTCCACATACAGTAGTTGGTGTGGAGAGAAGAGATGTTTCATTGGATAAATGTTGTTAAGGAATGACATCATCTTATAAGCCAATGAGCATAACACATTTATCTAAAGTAACAATAACAAAATAGATAATATCACAATAGATATAATACTGCTCATTTTTTTCAATAGTTTAACCATCAAACACTGATAATTTTCATACAAAACTTTACAAAAATTTTTTTAAATTATATCACAACGGGTGCAAATGCTGTAAAGATATTGTAATATACAAACAGATATAGGTTTTCCTACTGCTCCAATATTATCCCATAGACTAACTTTGCAATTAGAATAAAATGCATTTTGAACAATAAAGAACAATACATGATGAAGCAAACAAGCAAGCAAAAACATTCAAGTTCAGCATCTTTACATCAAGATCTCAGTGTCTTGGAGCTTAGACGACCCCTGAAACACACGTCTCCTCCACCGAGTGAGCAGGTGCCAAACTGGAGTCGCACTGGTTACACAAACGCCGGCGACCACACGATTTTTCTCAGAGCCTTCAGTGAAGAGTAAGGAGTATTTCAAATGCCATTCACACAATGTTCATCACTGTCCTCAGAAAACAGGAAAAACATATTTCATTTTACATCTGTGATGTAAAACATGACTAAATTAAAGCCTGAATTTTGAAAAAACAAATAAGGAATAAAATTGATAATTATGAGAGAAATATCTCTCATAATTGCATGATTTTTGAATCACAGTACAAGCTGTTGACTCATTAATCTGATAAAACACTCTAATGATTCAAAGTTCCTTGCTGATTAACGGTATAAAATAAAGATAAAGAAATGAGCAAATCCTTGAGCTGTCATTTTAAGGAGCATATTAAGGTTCTTTGGAGCTTAATAATTACAGTGAAAGCTGTATATTGCAGCGTTTGCTGCTCAAAGGTTGCCGCCAGTCTTAGTCCACTGGGTGCCTTTTGAAGATTTATCTTGCAGGTGTGTTTCACGCACAGTTGCTTTGAAGGTGCTTCATCATCGGCGATAAGTTAAACATAAAGTTTCTTGTTGTTTTTGTCTCACTGATGAGGTTTTCAGCAGTAAGTTCTTTGTCAGACAACAGACCAATGCTTTATTAGCCATACCACTATAACTGGGGGAAAAATAAGAAAATTTGTGTATTTGTATAAGAACACTGTAATTTTAAAAATCAGCTGTTTCCCAAACTGATGCACAATAATGCCTGTAAAAATTATTAGTTAAAATGTTACACAGAACAAATACTAAAATATACTAAAAATATAAATTACTGCCAACTGCTGAAACAAAAACACATACAAAAAAAATACAGCATCTGATGCTCAAGCACGCATCACGAAACTCACTTGATAGTGAGAAGCCGCAACAGCTCCCCCAGAGCTGGAGGCCGACAGAGAAAAGTCTGGCTTGTTATCAGCAGTCAATTCAAAAACCTGCATCTCTGAAGCATGGGGGTATCAATCCCTATGGAATTGGCAACTTGAACACCATCAATGCTAAAGTTAGATACCAGTTTTAGAGCAACATCTGCTCCTATAGAGACAGTGCCTTTTTTCAGGGAAGACCTTACATATTTCAGCATGACAACGCTAACCTGCATACTGCATCTATTACAACAGAATGACTTCATAGCAGAAGAGTTGGGGTGCTGAACTAGGCTGCCTGCAGTCCAAACCTTTCACCAATTAAAAACATTTGGAGCATCATTAAATGAAAAATACCACAAATAAGATCCAGGGCTGTTGAGCAGCTAGAATCTTATATCACACAGGAATGGAACAAGAGTCCTGTTTCAAAAATCCAGCAGCCACAGTTGCCAGATGTTTAAAGTTGTCTGTTGTTAACAGAAGTGTCTTAGGACTGGTCAGGAGCCAAAAACTACAAAAATAATTAAACTTGACTTGAACTTGACAAAAGCATAAACATGAACCAGCAACTAAAGCACACAGCAGGAAACTAATGATGACAAGGAAGTGACAAAGAACAAGGGGGACTAAAACATGAGAAACACAAGAACACTGACAGAACAGGAGGACATGGGAATCAAAACATAACAAAACCATGCAAAACTTAAAGATAGGCTTAAGCTACAAATGAAGAAAAACTACGAACATAACCCAGCACAGAAAAACCAGAAAACGAAACAAAAGAAGCACTAAAAAGGAAAAGAAAACTCAAATCAAAGTCCAGTCAAAAACACTGGGTCAACAGACCCAGGATCGTGACAAGAAGAGGGGATGCTACACAGTGGTAAACATGACCCTGTCCCAAATCTTTTGAGATATGTTGCTGACATCAAATTCAAAATGACCTTACTTTTTTCTTAAAATGGTACATTTTCTTAGTTTAAACATTTTATGTTTTTTATGTTCTATTCTGAATAAAATTTGAGTGAATGAGATTTGCAAATTATCGCATTGGTTTGTTTTTTGTCTTTTTTTCACATTTCACACAGAATCCCACCTTTTACCTTTTGCATTCACATTCCAATATGATGGAGTTGACAACATCAGCTGTGTGAAGACAAAGGACAGCTACAGCAAATGTCTTAGTGAGATTTAACTTTCTGTTCACATTCATGATCTGCTGTTAGGCTTTGCTTATACACCTGAAACATCAGGCCAAAATGAAGACTATATAGAAAGATGTCAGAAACTGCCTGAGTCATACAAAGAAAATAAGTGTAAGTAGGCACCGGGAGAAAATTCAATTTCAATTCGATTCAGTTCTATTTTATTTGTATAGCACCAAATCACAACAAACAGTCACCTCAAGGCACCACATTTACTGCACACTGTCAGCAGAGAAGACGTAAAGTTTTTTTTTTTGTGGGTTTTTTTAGAAGTAAGCTTGTGATTCTGGCCTATAGTCCAGGTCCCATGGCCTCTGACAGTGGCCTCATCTCTGTGCTCATCCTGCTAGACCTCAGTGCACCATTCAGTACTGTTGACCATAAGATTTTATTACAGAGATTAGAGCACATGTGTGAAACTCAAGGCCCGTGGGCCCGTGAGATAATTTAATATGGCTATAAGTAATGGCCCCTGGTAAACAGCGCTCCCAAGACTTATAGTACAAATCCCACTATGCACTGCAACAGTTGCTGCGCAGGTGCACTAGCCAGTGATACATTGATCAGTGGTCAGCACTTTTTACAGTGACATTTAAGCTAGCCTGACCCCCAAAAATGGCCAGAAAAAAGTGGACTTTGAAAACAGGTGGGAGGCAAAGGAACTGTTCACTGACATCTGAGGTAAGCCCTGTGTCTTTCCCCTGCCTGCGATATGCAGGGAAAAGAGTGAAATTGTGGGACGGATGCAGGAGAATATGCAGAGGGAGACCTGCACAGGTGAGCTGACAGTGTTTCACTGCATCACACACCAGGAAACGCTGCGCAGCAAAGTCCTGAAGACAGAATGCGCCATAAGCACCGTAACACAGACAGTGAACTTTATAAGAGGCAAAGGTTTAAATAAGTCTTTTTGGGAGGAAATACCTTCTGAATCTGGTGACGTGCCTCATCACACAGGTGTGATGAGCTGAGTGAGGAAATTTGTCAGTTCATGGAAAGTAAGAAAGAAATGGAATAAGAGAGAAAACTAAATATCTTGTTGTTTCTGGACTTCAGAAAAGAACTTTGCAAATTTTCATCAGCTTGAAATGTTCTCATTTTCCCTGGTGTTATTTTTGAAGAAAAATATTATATTTTATTTGATGTGTTGAGGAAAAAGTTGCTGTATCTTCAGCTTATACCTGACTGTCGAGACATCTTTAATCAGTGTCCACGCATGTGATCTAGACGTTATTACGGTCCATTTAATAATACTCTTATTTACATTGAGTTTCATAGAAACACATTCAGCCAAAATAACAAAAGAGATCTTATTATGATTGACACATTACAGATTATTCCTGTTCCACAGTTGAATCATCAAACATGGCAACATTTTGGTGGTGGTCTACGTTGGTACAAATATTCAAACAGTGCTTTAATATTTGTACCAATGTAGAAAAACATGCTGTACAGTTAAGATTTCTACTGAGTTAACAATTGCAATAGAGTAAGTTTTTTATATTTCAGTAAAAATAGTCCACTTCAGCATCTTTACATCAGCCTTTTAGTCAACCTTCTTCTTCTTCTTCTTCTTCTTCTTCTTCTTCTTCTTCTGTGATCTTCTTCGCTGTAAATCATCTACCTCCATCTCACCCCATCCCGATCTTCTTCTGTCACACCAAGCCTCTATATGTCCTTCTTCACTACATTCATGAACCTCCTCTGAAGTCTTTCTCTTTTCCTCCTGCCTGGCAACTCCATCTTCAACATTCTTCGTACAGTGTATCCACTATCCCTCCTCTGCACATGTCCAAACCATCTCAACTTGAGCTGTCCCTCTGATGTATTCATTTCAGATCCTGTCCATTCTGGTCACTCCCATTGAAAATCTTGACATCTTCAGTTCTTCCATCTCAAGCTCCACCTCCTGTCTTTTTGTCAGTGCCACCATCTCAAAACCACACATCGTAGCAGGTCTCACTTCCATCTTGTAACCCTTCTCTTTCACACTTGCTGCTGTGCTTCTGTTACAAATCACCCCTGACACTCATCTCCACTCACACTACCCTGCCAATATGCTTATTCTTTGAATATTGTACATATAAAGTGCTCTTCACTGTGTTTCCCTGTCACAGTCACTCAGTAACTTATGTTTGGTGATTCCTGGCTGGTATCTTGGAGCTCAGACGACCCCCGAAACACACCTCTGCTCGACCGATGGAGCTCTGATCTCATGTCGACACAGCGGGCAGGTGCCAAACTGCTCACAGACTCTGGAGTCGCAATGTTTACACAAACACCGGTGACCACAAGGCAGTGTGATTCGGGCCTCTTTCACCATGCACACCACACAACCTTTATCTGTGACCAGGAGAGAGAGATCACAATTACAAGTCTGACCTCAGACATATGTGAGACCACACTATTACAGATGATTTCACTGATCACATCCTCTCTGGTTAAAAACGTACAACTGATATCAGACAGTAATTTTGGAGGGACTCTTTTTACCTGCTGGGATCTCCATGTCAAGACAGGAGATGCAGTCATCACCACTGAAGCCTGAAACATCAGGAACTGAACCAAAGTGATTGTGAGCATCAGGTGAGGTGAGGTGCTTGGGTGCAGGACAGGATCTTTGAGTGTAACATTGCTTTTTTTTCTTGGAGCCTGCAGCGAAAAGTATTTCAATAGTCATTTAAACAGTGTTCAGAGCATGTCAAAAGTGCTGCACTCAGAAAACAGGAAAAACATGCGGTAAGACAAACATATGGCTCTAGTAAACTTACCTAGGAGCAAAATGGAGGAAGTCTGCCCGTAGATGTCTATCATGGCCCACAGTGGCTTGCTGAGGTCCAGTCCTGTTTGCAGCTTGTACTGCCTGTTGTTAATCTCTGTGTATATGCTCCCACCAGAAGAAAACCAAAACTCCAGCTCTGAACCTGCTTGGCAGCAGGATTCATGCACAGGAACAGCCCAGTGCCCGGGCCTGTTAGTAAGGTTGGGGATGGCCATGCAGGGCAGAGGCAGAGATCTGGCTGAGGGTGGCACGTTGGTAAAGCCAACACGCAGAGCTCCATGCCAGATGAATGAATTCTTCTCCACTCTCAGACGAATCCTCTCCTGGACCTTCACTGGACGGTTGCTGAACACCAGGCCATTCTTGAACGTGGCCTCAGTCTTCTCTGCGCGTCGACCCCCCTCACTCAGGCGCACCTTGTCTCCCACAGCCTGACAGTGGAAGGTCAGAGGACCGAGGCAGAGTGGGCTGCATCTGTGTGACATCTCTGACAGAAGATCTGCAGAGATGAAATATAAATATGAATGTTTATGTGAAACTATATCTATTGTACAGTGAATTTTTTAACCATCTGATCATGCAATATCAACCATCACAGGAACAAGTTGTGTTTTACATCTGTGATGTTTAACAATCAAAAATAATAAAATTTTTCATATATAGCAAAATGAACATTAACACTGAAATGTTTGTATTCATTTCTGTTCCAATTGCATCTCATGGTTTTAATGATAATTAGTTGCATGATTTACATTAATAAAAGTAGAAGCTGTTTTGAATAGGTGGTCCAGATCGTGCATTAAGTTAATATTCATATAATAGTCATATTTCATGCTAAATTGTCACAAAATATAAATTACTGGCTAGTCCAATAAAAAGATAAAAACAGCTGCTACATGTTGATTTTGGAATAATAATTACTGATTTACCAAACTGATAAATAACACAGTATTATAACTTACACATCAATTTCTGTTTAAAGACTTACCAGAGCCCTTCTTCTTACTTTCCTTTGCCATCTTAAAGATGTGGAGAACACTTGTCAAGTGAGTCCTGATGGATGATGAGTTGAGTTGAGTTTGAGTGGGAAGTGTTGTTGCCTTTAACACATGAAGTGCATGTGAAAACACTCCCACCGTCACAAGGAAAGGGGAAAGGGGCGGGACTGAGGGAGGAGCTAATTAAATACTTCTGATTATGTAATTAATTTACATTCACAGTTCAGCGTGTTTAGGCTGCTAACATCAGTTGAATGAAGACACCAGGACACTCACAGCAAAAGTCTTGTTGAGATTTAATCTTTTGTTCACAGATTCGTGAACTATTGTTAGGCTGTGTTTATGCACGTGAAATATCGGGCCAAAATGATAAGATGAAAAACTGCATATAACTGTAAATTCACAGATAATGATAATGGTCCACAGCAAATGGCTGACGTCTAAACCACAGAGTGAAGATTATTTATGCAAACTGAAGATGCTTTTTCTTTTCTTTCCAGGAATTTAATCCAAACCTACCTGTACGCTTTTACAGCTGTAAAACAAAAATACATTTAACTTTTAAACAGGCGATGATAACGAAACAAGACTGATGGACTTCGACATTTGAAGAACCATCTAAAAATATGTCTGAACATTAACAGTGGTGTAACAGTTAATGGAGTAGTTTGTTTTTTTTAGGAGACAGTTTCTTTGTTGGTTGATTTACCAGCATTTTAATCTCTGTTAACACCACCTGACCTTATTTGAGGGTGTACTTTAATCTGTTGTAGATCTGAAGGGTTCAGCATCTTTGCATCTCTGGAAACTGTCGCTCACACTTGTTTATGCATTACTATTTCCTATAAACTAGTTTTTATCAATGTAGTTACACATTAGCAAACAGGTGTGGGGTGGGGTTTTTTTTTACACTATAAAGTGAGTAAAGACTTCAATATAATTATAAATGTGGATAAAATTGTAAACAAGTCATAACGAAACTACAAAAGTCTTGTGCTTTTGCTTTTGAGGACCATGTGAGGGTTTGGCCTTCGTGTGAGATAAATATTTAACTGCTGGACTGTGTCCCCTGGAAGGATGAGATGCAGTCATACAGTTCACTGCGTGGGCCTGGATTTAAAGTTCAGAGTTGGTGTCCTTTCTTTTTTGATTGTTGAGGTCAACATGCCGAAAATATTTTTTATGTTTAGATTTCTGTTGATCTCATTTAATTTCATACATTCGCATGTTCAATGTGTGGCAGCAAACATTAGCTGAGTGAAAACATTAAGGCGCACACAGCAAAAGTATTTGCTAAATATAATCTTCTGGTCACAGAGTGCTTTCGGCACACATTTGAATTTTCAGACCAAAATAAGAAGAACACTAGCAGCACAAAGCTTTTAGGACCTGAAAGATATCCAGTAAATTAAATATGCCTTTTTTTTTTTTATAAATACCACAGCATGTAGCTGTTGCGTGCTGTTTGTTCACTAAAGAATACATATTTTATACAAATATGGACATAATATTATATACCAGTGGTTCTTAAAGTGTGGGCCATGAAGGTACTGCAGGTGGGCCGCAGTAATAACAGAAATTCAGTTTGAAATTACTCACAAGTATGCATAGTTATATACTTATATAAATGCATTTATGTAAAAAGTGAATTCAAACTGGTAATAGGAGGTGGTTAGTTTGTGATATTACTCATTACGCTGACCTAAATTTAGTGCTGTTGTATTGAAGTTTGTGTCTCAGTGGCAAGTGGGCCACATACTGGCATTACAACTTTATATATGACTGGGTAGCATTAGAAATTTATAGCCAAAAGCCTGTGTTATTTATGTTTTTTGAATCAAATATTCAAGGAAATGCATCACAGTGTCCCAGAGAGTGTCAGTTTCACAGGCCGGCGCTATTGGACAAGGGGTGGTGGTGGTGGTGGTGGGGTGTTTCTGTTTTTTTAAGTGTGCCACAGCAGTCTTGACTTTCGGAGCCAGTGGTATTTTTCGGACTATAAGGCGCACTTAAAATCCTTAAATTTTCTCAAAAATTGGGAGTGCGCCTTATAATCCGGTGCGCCTTATGTATGAATTCTTCTTACTGACCTTGAACCGATTTTATGTGGTACACTGCGCTCAACATTCTTTCAAAATGTTTTAGTGCGACTTTGGTAAGGGACGCTTCAGAAACATCGACATTTTCCAGAGCGTGCAAAGCGTACGACAGGGGGGAGGGAGTTAACACCCAGCGTACGCTTTTCAAATAGTTGAGCGTTGCCATCTGATCGCCGATGGTCGAGGAATCCACACCACTGCACCACTGCGTTGTCTGCAGCGATACGGCCTCCGGTCTGGCGGATCAGATCAAAGGCCTCGTTGAATTCTCTAAAATAGTCCATCATCGATTCACAAAATGACTCTACTGACGATATTAGACAGGAACAAGCTGTGAGTGCGGCGCAGCAGGTGTGGAAAGCAGCCAATGCAGCTGGAGATAAATTCAGCAAGAAGTGGAAGCATTGTTCCAAAAATGGAAACCGTACGCAGTAAACCGCAGAAAACGATGATGGATTTGGCCTATTTTCATCTATGCTGGCCTGGATATTTGTGCGTAATCTGGCGATTGGCTGTCGGCACTGTTGCCAACTTTTGTGCAACAAAACTCCCTGTTGGCTGTCTCAGAAATCGCTAGAAGTAGTTAAAGGACAAATCCTGGTGTAACTTAATAAATGTGAAATACAGAGTGATGTTTGGGACAAATTGTTGCTGCTGCCTTCCAGGGTCTCAATATGCAATAGATATAAATAATTAAAATTTAACATACTGCACAACGTTTACATTTCAGCATATATTTACAGTAAGTATAAAAGCGGAGTTTCCCCAAATTGTCCCAAATGTAAGACCCAAATTGGAACAAGACTGCACTGTTTGTGGGAATGTTGCATTGTTCGGACTTTCTGGAACTAGAAAGCATCTTTGCTGCTAACATGTTTGGAGATTTTACATCAGGTTAAAACTGTGTGTTAAATTAGGAGGAGCTTGTCTTTGTAGTTTTTGGCATCCAGAACCTGAACTGATGATTGTTTAGTTTTTTTTGTTGGTTTGTTCAGTTTCACCTGTTGTTCAGCATCTTTACATCTCTAAGAATTTTCATTCATGACTTTGGCTTTTACCTGTAGTTACACATTAACAAGAGGGAAAACAGCATGGCTTTTTTACACTACAAAGTGAGTCTGATAAAGGTATTAGTTCATCAATAAATGTAGATAGACTTGTAAACAAGTGATAATGAAAGTAGAAAACTCGTGTGCTTTTGCTTTTGAGAACCATGTGAAGGGTTGACCTTCATGAAGGGTTAATATTTTACTGCTGGACTGTGACAGCCGGAAGCTGCTGTGTTTATTTGGCAGATGAGGTGCAGTCTTCTGCATACTTCAGTTTTCAGCTACACAATCTGTTTGTGAAGGTATGCAATTATTTTAATGTTGGATTCATTCTTGACAGTAAAAGATATCATTTGACAAAATAATCATTAAGTGCACATATTTGGTTTAGCCAGGTGTTTGTTTTCCCTGGCATGATTGATTTAATAATAGTCTTATTTACAGTGAGTTTCATAGAAACGCATTCAGCTATTATGATCAATATAATACAGGTTACATCTGTTGCATAGTTGAACCATCAAACACTGACAATTTTCAGACAAAACATGTAAAAATAGTCCAGTTTAGTATCTTTACATCAGCATTTATACACATATGATCTTGTAAACTCTGAACATTTACATATTTAACAAGCAGAAAATAATTATGGACCAAACTTTCACATTAAGTGCTTTGTTTCCCCATGACAGTCCCTCAGTAACTTGTGTTTGGGGATTCCTGGCTGGTGTCTTGGAGCTTAGACGACTCCTAAAACACACCTCTCCTCCACTGATGGAGCTCTGATCTGCTGACATAGCGGGCAGGTGCCAAACTGCTGAGACAGTCTGGAGTTGCAGAATTTACATAAACACATCTGGTTAAAAATTTACAACTTAAATCAGACACCTGCTGGGATCTCCATGTCAAGACAGGCGATGCAGTCATCACCACTGAGGTCTGAAACATCAGCAACTGCCCTGCCAGCACACATAGGTGGGCCCCACCTATGTAAGGGCAAACATTTTGGGCCCCATAAGGTTTTGTCCAGGGTTTCCATGGTGGCCCTACAAGGGCTGCCCTGATAGATTTTAACAGGCCCTGAATATTTGTTCATTGGGACCCAGATGGTTGACTTACATGAGGCCCATGCATGGTCCATGCATAGCCCATGCATGCATGGACCATCTGGGTGTGTGCTGGCAGGGGTGTGAGGTGAGGGGCTCAGGTACAGGACACGATCTTTTGGTGTAAAACAGCTTCTTTTATCTCTTGGAGCCTTAAGCGAAGCGCAATGAGTATTTCAATAGTCATTCAGACAGTGTTCATCACTGTCAGAGCATGTCAAATGCTCTGCCCTCAGAGAACAGGAAAAACCTAAAACCTCATCTAGGAGCAAAATGGAGCAGGTCTGCCTGTAGATGTCCATCCTGGCCCACAGTGGCTGGCTGAGGTCCAGTCCTGGGATTCATGCACAGGAACAGGATGACAAAGGCAGAGGTCTGGCTGGGGGTGGCACGTTGGTGAGGCTCACATTCAGAGCTCCCTGCCGGATGAACTAATCCTTCATTGAATTTTATAAGCATCTGATCATATAATACCAGCAATCACAAAAAAAAAGCTTTGTTTTATATCTGTGAATTTTAGTAATCCACCCCCAAAAAGGTGGTGGTGGTGTGTGTGTGTGTGTGTGGG
>JASGAU010383135.1:0-13233 GCA_030220045.1 Australoheros facetus
GTCCCTGACCAGGTCACGGCCGTTAACAGCAACAACGGCTTGTATGGGGCAAGAATCAGGAAAGGAGAATGTTGTCTTTAGGCCCGGGAGCCACTGGAAGATCAACACAAGCCAACAGAGTGACACATGTAAAATGAGTTACAAGACCACATGTGTCTTCAGATGTTGACACATCCACCACAAATTGTTTAAATAAAAGATGTCAACGCAAATGGTAGCAAACAACAATAAATGTTTTGTTCTGCTACAACCGGTTATGCAAAGCAAAACTGGAAATTAGATGAGATATCATCTTTATGTTAAAAAAAAAAAGGTAGCGTCAAGTTAGAGCATGTACCCATTAACAGTTGGTGGCTTCAGATTAGGCTTAGAGGTGCTATAAAGAGATGAGAGGCTAAAGACTCACAGCAGGCAGTCATCAGCTGCCGTTTTTGGGGGGGGTTGGTTTTTTTTGTTTTTTTTTTTAAACAAGCCACATCCTCATCTTGCACACCAGCATTAAAAAAAGTTAGTAACAGTCTGTGAGAACCAGACTACAGACTGGTATGGGCTGCAGAGCCAGCACCAGTGCATGCTGTGAATGCCATTTCCATTCCTAGAGAATTGCCAATAATCTCACTACAAAATCAAGTGCAAATAATTCATCAGGCCTTACAATGCATAGCTGGCATGCCAGAATGATGGACCTCTGGAAGAATTAATAGCCAGATGGATGAATAATGCCACTAGACTTCAAGACTGAGTTACCCCCAACTGCCCTCAACACCAGGAACAATCCATGAAAAGCTGGCTTGGCTATAAATACCCGTTATTCATCTACGAAAAATGAATAAACTTGACAATGAGAAAGAGGCCAGAAGGAGACGCCTAGTGAGCGGGTGTATTAGAGGGTATAAACCATGCAGCAGCTCTGCAGCAGCCATTTACAATTACATCAAGAAACTTAATGTTTTAACAGTTCAAGAAACTTGAAGTCATTTAAACAGCTTCAGACTGGGCCTCTAGTTGCTCCGTGTCATGGTTCATTGAACCTTCTGGCATAGTAACTTGAGCCGTTTTCAGCTCTGCAGCCCTGAGGCTCTCAAAGCAATGGAAGCGCATGTAAAAATGCAAATTTCCAACCGTCTGATTGGACATCAGTTGGTTTTTAACCTGTTAGCTGCCTGGTATAAAATCTGTATGCACCCATGTACAAATAGAGCCACTAATAAGCCTGTGGATTTACAGTTAGTGAATGGCTGTCATTAACGCTGCATCCTGCATGCGGCACCTGGCAGCTCCCTTAAGCCTCAGTCGCAACGGCCTTACGACCAGTTGGCAAACCCCTCGCAAACCAGAAACAGAGAATGCTCACTTTCAAAGTAAAAGATGCACCTTTTATAAAATGCTGGTTGCAGCAGAAAGGCGAAACTTTTACTTTGAAATCAAATGTTTTATTTCCCGTTTGAGTCGCAAGTTTCACTGTAGCTTGGAGGATAAACGAGACGTGTTTCCATGATAACTACAGCCAACCACCACGACCTCCTAGAGACCAAATCAATGACAATAAGGTTTCTGGTGCGGCACCATGTACCGCTTTGCGACCAATTTCATGATAGCAACTGCCAGCAAATTTAACCACATTTTTTCATTGAATACACTGTTTTCCCCAGCAATTGGTTGTTGCTGTTGAGGTCACTATACCTGCATGAATGAGGCTTTAGCAATCAGTTTCACAGTGACTGCTAGCAGCCTCCAGCAACCACTCGGTCAGGGAATCCACATTTCTCCCTAGTGACTGGAGGTTGGCAGATGGCTGCTGACTGGTCTCTAGGCCTGTGTGACTGGGGCCTTACCTCACAGAGTTTTTCAGTATTTAAAAATTGACCAATTCTTCTGAATTTCATGTATTAAAAGCAGCTCTAAGATGTGCTTTTGTAAAAATGACATTTTAAAAAAACTGTTTTTAAAGACATGCTTGATTAAGTGGCCTTTCGTAAAGATTTTGTGTTGGCTTATATTAAGTAATTGTCTTCCTTTGTTGTGTTTGTGGACAATATTTACATGTTCCTGTAAAAAAAAGAAAAAAGATGATCTTATAACTATACAGCAAAAGAAAGACAGACCTACTGAGGTCCAGGAACAAGATAGGGATACTTTTAAGAAGCAAGCACTCTACCTGTCAAGAAACTTTAAATGAGAAAGCAGCTGTAATGTCATAACGGATATTGTGTGTCCGCCTGCAAAAGGATGATCAAAGGACTGAGAACACAAAGGCTCGTCTTGAATATCAAGTAGTGATGGCTGTTTTACAGCCCCAGAGACTACCGCTCTGCAGTCTAAAAGTATGACAAACATCCCTTTCATAACTCATGTATCCTGTTAGCCATCGCTTTGCTTGGACTGTTGATGTCACACATCGTGATCCCAATAAGTGAGCCACTCTACCACCGAATGAACGTACCAGTAATGCTTTAAACACCTCTGTGAGCTGCAAATGCAACACAGAGACAGTGCATGAATCTACCAGATGTTGTGGCCCAAGATAGAAGTGAAAGCACTTGAGATTTGTTCAAGGAGACAACTCTATTGATTGCAATTGTTTTAGGTGTCTCTGTCTGCCCGGCAGTGTTTAGTAACTTAAGGGGGAGGCGGTCACAGGTGCAAAAACAGACCTGAAACCACTACGATGTGTGCCTATTTCTACCTTTAGACAAACATACTCATGAGCTTCTCCTCGAGTGAGACTTCAGTACATGACTTTTCAGCATGATCGATGGGCAGAGGTCAGATCAGCCCTCAGGGCTTGTTCCTCCTTCCAGTTGAGCTCATGAGTTTTTCCTTGGCATGCAATGTCTGTGTTATATTGGTCTGCTTCATAAAAACACTGACAACTGACAAAACGACTGCCACAAAGTCATCTTTTTACTTTTTACAAGGAATAAGGGGGAAAAAAGCATTAAAAGGGGGAAAAATGCAACTCATTCACTGTCAGTCTACTGTTATAGTCACTACTTGCCATTCAGATTATTATGAACACAAATTTGACAGTAAAACAGATCCTACATCTCCCACTGCTGAAAAGTGTGCTCAGAGCAAAGTCAGCACAAGTGTTTTGCATGAGCACAGAGGGGGGGCCCATGACACAAAGCCCAATATCCTCTTACTGGATAAACAGGTTTTTATTGCTGTGGTTTTACAAACGAGCACCCACATGCGCACACATGCACACAAGCTCTCTGAATGGCCTCCTAATAGCCAGCAGTTTAAAACTACTAGACTAATTAAGATTCTGTCAGATGCCATTAAGTTTAGAAAGAAATAATTACACAACAATGTGCACCAGTTTACATAAAATCTCAGAGTGGTGCCGTCTTCTCTCCGGTTAATGTGTTTAAAGCTTTTTCTAAGATCAGTTTTAAGAGTCTTTTAAGAAGTTGAGACTGTAAGCCCATCAGTTACTTTACAACAAGCTTCATTGGGAAAACTGATTATTAGGTGCAACCTATATTATTCCCTTCCAAAGACATACAATGCACAGGTTTATAAACAGTTTATATCTCCAAAAATATTTGAGGATAAAGCAGAGAAACTTTACACAATTTGGAACAGCTGATTTCAGCACTGGTAATCACACCTTTCTGCTAACAAATTAACCCTCATCGCCAAGTTACAGTCAGAAAAAAAGACACCAATTAAAGCAATAATACACTACTGCACCATAAAAACCCATCTTTTCGTGCAAATAATAGCTCAATATGATCATTTTATAGAGAAGATCTACAGATCAAACATAGCTGATCATCGTGCACCAACCGTCTTCTGTAATTATAAACTAACCCACTGTAGCATTAGAGAACACAGTGGCGCTCTGTCCTCATCTGTCAGCTGAAGGGTAAAAACAAAGAAATGAGCACCTGTAGTGCAAACAGAAGGCCAGAATCAGCACAAGGTTTGACACTCAATATAAGGCTGAAAACAGCAGTATAATATTTTCATTTGGGATTCATGACTATACAGTATGCATGTGTATTATTAAGCTCAAGGTTAAATGTGCCAAGGATGCAGTTCTATTGACTGTTAGTCATATTTTTGAAGACAAGCTACCAAGAAGATGTGCACTACTAGCAGGTGCTTGTGCATGCATGTTTGTAAATGTGTTTATATTTGCGTGCATGTGTTTAAAATTCTAGGCAGCCCTGCAGACAATAAGAGGAAGTGTTCCTCTTCCACTGCAGTGTTTAATTGGTCAAACAGACCAAAGCGAGCGAGCTGTACTAGCCCCAACAAAAGGCCCTGTGTTCCCTGAGCCTCGGCTCGGGCAGGTCAATGTGAAACAACAACACGCCATTCTGTGTCTCTTCAGCGGCTTCAGCAGGAGCAGGACTCTAAAACAAAGCTGCCGAATTAGTCTCTCAAACCAGCAATTCAACCTCACAAGCCACCAATTACAGCTGACCTGCTATTTAAAAGAAAGAAAAAAAAAAAAAAAGTAAAACACTTATATGCTTACTTCTACAGAAAAACACATTCCACTCGAGCAGTGCTGAAAATCCTTCCCAACTGCAGATTAGTGGCTATTTTAAAAACAAGCAGCAGGAAAAAAGAAAAAAAAAAAAGTTTGAGGCAAACCCTGTAGAAGGGTAGCTGATGCCAAAGTGAAGGCACCTGTCAGCCAGAACAGGTGTGTGATCGTCTGCCTGGCACAGTCCTACACACACACACACACACACACACGTTAAAAATAAAGCCACAACCCTCACCAAGGTGTGGAGGATCAGGGAGCTTAAGCTGACACTGAGCCCATATGTGGATTATCTCAGCCACCAGATTCCCTCATCTTGTCATCTTTTTTTTTTTTTTTTTTTAAATAAAAAATGTTTGTCGCAACTTCTTCCTCAATGAAACCAGAATTAAATCATCCATTTCCTCCACATGTCACCTAAAGGCTTCGATTCTCAGAGCAGAGACACACTAACACACATTACAAACGGAGCTACTCATGTGGGAAATTCTATTTTTACCAGCAGGCAGGGCGAGGCTCGGCCATAACAGTACACAAAGTAGGGAAACTACAACAAGAGAAGGAGGGAGGCAGCAGAGGGCTGTCAGGGAACAAAGCGGAAGTGTCCTTCCTCCTGATGCCCTGCAAGTTAAAGGAGGAACACAAAGTGCTCTCTGTGCACTGGGACGTGAGTACATGATTTCCCCATATCACTACAGGAACACTGAAAACTAGTGTATATTTGGGTGCTCTTAAAAATCCTCTCACTGCCCCAATTTACCTCATTCATCTACTCTGTATATAAGGCATCTATTGCATGTATAGTCCTCTTGGAAAAAGGATCCCTCCTCTGCTATACATCCTCAGATTCCATCCATTTTTGGGAATTGGCAGTTTATAGATAAATGGTTTGTATGTTGTACATACTGTAGGCCTAATCATATTTTGAGGCCTAATTTCTGGTTGGGCAAAACTAATTCAACTTTATTATTATTGTTCCAAGCACTGTGACACATTATAGACCCAAAACAGTAAGAAACCCTAAATGAATGACGGCTGAGCTTGCTAAAACGTGAATATAAAAGGATGTGTAGGTGAATTTCTCTGCAAACTGAATAGAGGTGATCTGACCTTGGGAGCATGTTTATGTCAGTACCTCCCAATATAAGCAAATATCATTTAAGAAAAGAATAACTGTCTTTAGTTAATTTAGGGACATGTTTGCAAGAGAGGGGGCTACAATCACAGTCCATCCAGAGTCACTCACCTCCTCCAGAGCAGCCACTGTATTCCTACACTGGGACATCCTGGTGGTGAAGTTAGAAGCAGTCGGCGATTTATAGTCTTCATTGGTCTCTGCCACAAACTCTGCTACTGTGATTTGGTCCGGCATAATTAATCCCTTTTGCTGATAAGAAGAAGCTCCTTTTCTTAACCCCCTTCTCGTCTGCGCACTTCTAGGAGAGAAAAGTTCAGAGCAGCAGTAGCAGCAGTCGTGTGTGTGAGGGTCCCAGCGGGCAGTAAACCATCTCTGTTTGTGTTATTCCCTTGTTTGCTCCCTGCACAATCCAGAGCAGCAGCGCTGCACGCTGGCTCTACGAGTTTCAGCGTTGCCGCTCTCACCGCTCCGCGCGTACAAGGTGATGGATAGGTTATATCCCTCCTGCCTTTTTATCCCGCTACTCCATTCAGTTTAACAGCTCGTCTGATGGTCACAGGGGGGGAAAAAAGCTCCTCTGCAGATCCTGGTGTCCTCTCTCTCGGTGTCCCCAAAAATCTGCGGCTGAGCAGAGGTAACTTCCCCTTCTTCCGAGTCCCGGGAAACAACAAGCAGGCGTTTCAACGGGAGCGCAAGGAATTGACAAAGGTAGAGGAGGGGATTCAATGAACCCGCACCAGCCAATGGAGAGCACCAGCGGGCGAGTGGGAGGCGTGGACGCACGCTGCGTTCAAATGCTCCTCGTAAACTATCACTTCCTAGTAGTGATCTGACTTCTGTGACATGAATGGACGCTGTAGTGTTTTGTAGAGGCTTTAACGACCATGACTAGGTAGTTTAATATTTGTGAATTAATAAAACATAAACTGAAATGAAGTATTAACGCGATAGTGCTAGTAACATGAGAGCACCACTTTGATGTAAACCTTTACATTTGATAAAAGCAACATAATAAAAAGCAACTATGACTTCACTTTAGTCAACATTCACTCTTATGGTAGTGTGTCTTGAAGAGGTTATAATCCATTTGCAGTACTGACCAATTCAGTGTAAACTAATATTTTATATTTACCAAACCATTAAAGGGCATGCAAACAATATTACTTATCTGTTAGGCTACCTGTGCCTACTCCACAAAAGACTCATTTATGGTCATCATCAAAGGTGTCAGCGGCTGATTTGTTTCAGGGAAAACCTATTTTTTGAGGCATACTCTTTCAAACATTTTTGTATCAGTGGTAATTTTATACAGGCCATTTTCATATCCTGTGAAAAATAATATTAATTATAATTTAATTTAGATCATCCTTGAAATTAACTGCCTAAATAAGTCCCTGCATCACCAAAAAGGTTGCAAAGTGGAAAAACACCCTAGCAGTAATACTACATGCAGTGTTTTTAGCCCACGAATAGTAGTGACATAAATTTTTAACTGAGGAAGTATGTGTTAAATGCACAATAGAATAAAATATATATGCCATGCGTTAAATTCATTCAATTTAGGATACCCTCCATTATCCACGAGTCACTTTTTGCACTAATCCAAATATTTCCCACAGCAATTTAAAGCATCACTCTTACTGTACAGTTATTAGTTGGATTTTTCTTAAGGTGGAGAAAGGAGAAGCAGTCAAGGGTATCAAACTGGCGGCACTATCATGATCAAAATGTGGTTTTAAGATATGTGTTTTGTTTTTTTTCTATTATGCTAAGATTGAAATAAGGCATAACCACTACTTATTCTGTACACACACAATTGCTTTCACAGGAATGATCGTCTGTGAAGATAATCTTTAAATCCAGTTTAGTTGTGACCAAATACCTAAACAATAGGAGCACATTAACATTTTATTATGAGCAACAGTGGGTTGTTGTTCAGACGCTGTCTGTGAATATAAATGCAGCCTGTCTATACATACAGTAACTGTAGCTGAAGCGTTCAAGGATTAATTCAAGGGCTGCTCCCATCACGGCTCAGTGAAACAGAGGATGAAGACTTAAAATAACTGGACTAAATGTGAGTGTTTGGGTTACAGTGATGCTCAATGGCAAACATTGTTAAGTGAACTTTCAAAGTCACCCTTCTTCTGCTGTGATTATCAGTTAAACCTTTGAACATCTGTTATTTTCAGATGTGCTGCTGACTATAAAGTGTCCATGCATGGGAAGGGTAACTGGAAAATACTCATTTTTCTTGCCACAGGAATGAATTTTAAAAAAAAATGTTAAAAGTTGTATCTACCAAAATCCAGTTTGGAAAATAAAAAATATTCTTCACAGTGTGTAACTGTGAAGAGTTTCTCCCATGCTTGAATTTTTGTCAACGGGAGCACGAAAAAAACAAAAAAGCAGCAACAACCTTTGCTCCCAGAGTGCTTGAATTTTTTTCCTGGGCTTTGGGATGGTGTTTCCCAGCTCATTCGGCCCTGGCAGGACAGCTACTGGTATAAATAGTGTAGAGGCGGCGGAGGCAAAACCCTGGGCAGTCTTTAAATCACAAAATAGGCACTGTTCACACATTCTTTCAGTGCTGCAGCGTCTCCTGGCAAACTGCTAAATGAAGAGCCCAAGACCCAGGCTGACCCTGACTGGCTAGCCTGCCTCAACTCCCTTCTGAAATGAATACATGCACTTCCAGGGAACATCTGCTATCCAGAGACAGAGCAGCTCTGTCAGTTAGGGCAGCAGAACCAAACAACATCAGCCCTCCTCTTCACCACGGACTAGATATTTTCAGTTCCATCTGCCTTTCTAAATGCATGAGAAGACTTAAACACTGATTGCTGTGTGAGTTTGATTTTCCCCTTTCTGTTTCTGAAGTGCTGCAATGGAAAGCAGGTGTATAGGGTCATCCAGAAGAAATCGGTTGGAAAGACAATAAAAAGCAGCATACTTTATATTTTATGGGACCTGGAAGAGCGCAAGCAGGCATATCAGTGAGGGAATATAAAATGCAGTTGTATGAAATACTGTTAAACAATACTGTGCTGTTAATGAATGTAGGTTTTACTTAAATAATCAACACTGTACTTTTGCTGTATACTATGGTCACCCATGTTTCCTTTTTAAAACCAAGCTGTATTTGTTGCAGCCCACAAGGAAAAGGGTGTCACAGCAAAAAGCTGTCAGCTGTGTTATTAATCTGGACAGAAGCGTCATTCACCAGCTCAGGATAGCACTTCTGTGCATGCAAGAAACTTACAACGCTGTGTAACAAGCCAGAATTGTAGTTGTTGGCTCTTTAGATGATTTACTGAGAAACCAAGCTGAAAACGTCCACATTAATCACTGCATTTTTGTGAAATGCATTACTTTCATTTTTCTTCAGAACCAAAGCTCATTTAGTCATAAAAAAAAATGAAACCAAATGCAACCAGACAGCTGCAGACAGAACAACAGCCAAAGCAGATGTCATAATATACACAGAGACTTTCTTGGAAACGATGTTTGTAATTTGTATCCTGCACAGAAAGGCACAGGGTGTGTCAGTGAATCAGTTTTTTGGTCAAAATGAGCCAGAAAAATCCAACAAAGTTTGACTGATTTGGTATTTCAGCGTTAGCAGGAACAGACAAACATGTCGTGCTGCAGTAATGAAGGGGACTGAGGCTCGAGAGGGAGTCACTTTTTCCTAATTGGACTGCCATGACATCATGATCGTGTAGCAGGTGGGATAGCCTCGCAATCCAGCTTGGAATGAAAGACTTCTTTGTTTAAAATAATCTGCAGCTAATTGAAACCATTCTGCACCTGAAACTTTTCAACACACGAGTGAGTAAAAGAGAATATTCCAAGCTAAGGGGAATTCATCTCGTGCACCACATTACTGACTGCCGACTACATTAAAGACAAGCTTGTTGCAGTATTCAAATGAAGCAGCTGCAGATAGGCAAGATCTTGACAGACAGTGTCTGCTGAACCTGAGCGGGAGCCTCACATACTTGGACTCCCTAATGGGAGGAGATGAACAGATGAAGGGAGGGCAAGGGCAAGAGGTGGCAGAGCAGCCCGGGGGGGGGGTCCTTTTCTTACAGATTCTCAGAGATTTTCTTACAAATTCACAAATTTTGGGGCAAGAGTTCCTTTATGAATGGATAGTCTGCACAGCGGTGACACTGCACCGACACAGAATTATGCTCAGCATCGTGTGCAGATTCAACATAACATTAGAGGTGGCTACTTTTGGCTGGTTACTTTTATTGTACTATAAAAGTAAACAAGTGAGTATAACTCACCCCTGCTAGGTTGAGGTCATATTTTTTTCAGCAACTTATGTGCATGTTATTTAAGTAATGCCAGCCAAATTTTACACTGCACAGAAATCTCAAAATTGATAGTAGACTGTGTAGTACATCTCAGTGATTTATTTTTTTTTTTTAATCCAACTCATCCATCTTCATTTTCATCTTATATCTTCAGGTCATTTGAAAAGCTCATCAGGGTCAAAGATCAGTATTAGCAACAATTACATGTAGTTCAGTCAATAATAGAAATCCATATACTGGTGGAGATTGGTCCACTATGGCTGACTGTAATATATGAACTGCATACTTAAATGTTACTGTATAACACACAAAGAAGGTCACTGAATCAATAAATAAATAATTCAGCTAAAACTAAACAGTTATGCCTAAAACATCTGCTATGGCTACACAGTTCTTTCACCCAATCTAGAGCACCAGGTCTTCTGTTAATATCCAAATCTGAGTAGACTCACACACTCCACACAGAGGATTGGCCTGGTTCATGATTTTCATTTTAACCTTGCCACCCTGAAGGACACCCAAGAAATCATGTTCTTTCAAATAATTGCGTGACATTTTTAGTCAGCCCCCACCACAGGCATCCATCTGAGTGTTGATCGAAAGAGCCGAGGCTTTGCAGCTGCTTCACTGTCATCATTAGGAGTGAGTGGCTTTTACAGTAATTATGAGTCCTCTTAGGATTTGGCTCTGTGAGCCTGAGCATATCAAATGTCACTGTATTTCATTATATCCTGTCAACCTGTCCCCCATCTCTTGGTTTCCTAGATACCATAAAGTGGTAGCCATGGCTCAGGTGGTAGAGCGGTTTGAAAGTTCACTCCCCAGACCCTCCACAAGCATCCTGATGGAAAGCAAATAGGTGAATGAGAATCACTTTGTAAACCACTGCTTAGAAGGAGCTCCACTCTGAGTGAAAGTACATTTTGACTGGCTTCATTGTGTGGAACACAGTAACATCCTATTTTGTTCAGTGTCCCCTGGGGCGACGTGAGACTTCTGAATTAATAAAAGCTCAGTGGCTGCGTATATTACTCTTCTCCTCTAATCCCAAACACATACCACAGGATATTAGCTGTTAAACGACAGGACAAAAAAACACACACACAAAAGTGATAATGATCTCTGAGTGATCTCAGCAGTTCATTCCTTGTATCTCTGGGTTGAAAACATACAGATGGACACAAGTATACTGCTGTGTACTGAGAAGACGTCATGCCTGTCAAGGACACAACATGCTGTGTGGACTCTTCTCCTGATCAATGTAGATATTTGGATCTTTTATTTTTTTAATATCCGCAATTAAAAATTAATCTGTCTTCTGAAGTTACACTAAACAAAGAACAGTGTGTGCTGATAGACGAGCTGAAGGTGATAACCCTTATTAGGCTAGAATCATGACAGCGACATTCTTTGCCACCAAATTAACTAGCAAACACACTCAGTATATTGTTTTTGTCACACACGTGGACATGTAAAATCTCATCCATTAAAATAAATCTTCATCCTCTACTAAGGCAGGCTGAGTTAACAGGGCCTTGAGCTGCATTTCTCTATCTCATCCACACTAATAATTTAACTGAATTTAAAACAGAGTTAACTAGGCAGTAGTTTCTGTCTGAATCTACTGCTCAGCTGCACCTTGAATCCAAATGAGCCTCCTAGAAAATCCTGCAAGCCCCCAAGTGACTGCTGTCATGGTGCATATTCCCAGGCTGCATTGCATTTGTTATGATACCATAACAGATGCAATGAGAGCATCTCAGGCATTTAAACAAGCTGCACTTTAGATCCTAGTGATGGATTCATGGGGGGCTGTGTGTGTTGCCTCAATTGTGCAATTAATTTTACAATCCTGTACGCCAATTCAAAAATGCCTGGTGGGTTCAAAGTGCATTAGGAGTGGATGCTATAGTATGGTGTACCAGAGAAAGAAGAAGCTAAAGTGATTCTGCCAGTATACCCCAGGGAACGCTAATGAAAGGCCAGTGAGTTCAGTCCATGCAACACAATGATTGTGTCTGTCCTGATCAGAAATAGTTCACAGACTGGAGCTTTAACAGCCATCATGTTCATCCATCTTCCTGACTAGATGGAATTTTTTTAACACATGGAAAACCTAATCATAGAAAAAGCTATCCTGCATAATGCAGAAGCAGGTGAAAAGACTGAAAGTGCTGCAACAATGTGAGGAAGGAATCCAAGCTTGACATCTTTTCTGGGTCAGATCAATAATCAGGCCAACTGGGACATTTTATATCCACCACAATTTGGTTATTAAAAGTATCCATGATGACTCAGTGTGAGGTTAGTCTAAAGAAGACATTTTCTGATTGACATTAGCTCATGCTCCTCTCTGCTTATTGATTTTCTAGCCAACAGTCAACAGTGCTGTTATGAATGCTGCTATCATTGATCTGAATTTATCCATCTTATTGGAAAGAAGCTGTTTACAATTTAAAGGAAGATTGTGATTTTCAAAAGCACTTTATGGAGGATTGTTTATCTCACACACAAGAGCAACACTGAACTGTTGTATCCTTTTTTTAAAAAAAAAAATACACTTTTGACATTGAAATGAGAATATTACAGGGACATGTGTGAAAACTGACAGGCCTCCTTAAATTCTGCTGCACTCACTCCCAGTTACACTCCCACTCTTCCCCTCCCCTGAAGCCTCTATTGTGTTTCCACTTTGCATGCTGCATTGGTTTAAGCAGTGCTTCTGAACTTTGGTGTGCTGGCCATGAAGTGAATCTTGGCCTGGAAAAAACAAGAAGATCACAAGCTAATATGTTGTATGGTGGATTTCAAGGATCCATTAAATATTTTGTGCATTCATTATCAGAACCACGGAAAATACAAACAAAAGGAGCTGTAAAACCTGTTTGAAAATCAGTTTGGGCATATACATTGGACACTTAAACTATTCGTCTTACACTATCAGCACAAGATCAGCCACCTGTTTGTTATCCCCGTTAAGTAAGATGGCAACAAGCATGGGTGAGTGGGGAAAAATAGAGAGACATCAGGAGACTAAATAAAGTCAGACTGTAAGTGAGGGTAAATGAACGATTGCCCCACCCTTCAGCTGAGTGTGGGCAGAAAATGAAACAATGAGCTGAGCGAGCTCCTGTTTCTCCCACTGAAAAAAAGCTGTTTCCACACGTATTGTTGTAGGAAAATCATATTTGTTTGCACTCAGCAGTCTAGCTGGGGCACATCATGCTAATTATTTGGAGTGTTAGTAAATCTCCTCTCCTCTCTTC
>JASGAU010383140.1:0-15530 GCA_030220045.1 Australoheros facetus
TCACGGAGCAGCTGTATTTGTACTGAGATTAGATTACACACAGGTGGACTCTTTTCAGTCATTAGCAGTCATCAGGCAACTTCTGAATGCAATTGGTTGCACTCAGAGAAAAGGGGGCTGAATACTTTTGCACACTGCACTTTTCAGCTTTTTATTTGTAAAAAATGTTTTGAATAATGTATAATTTTCTTTCCACTTCACAATTGTATACCACTTTGTGTTGGTCTTTCACATTAAATTCCAGTGAAATATATTTATGTTTGTGGTTGTTTTGTGACAAAATATGGAAAAGTTCAAGGGGTATGAATACTTTTGCAAGCTACTGTATGTGATCTAGAGCACTCACCTTTCAAGTCCTCTTCATAGCTGCCCTATTGATACAGAAAACATAATTTAAAATGAAGGCCCAACAGCAACATAAAGGGGTCCATAGCTCCATAGTTTTATTCTTTGACTTTACCAGAGTAGTTTTTTCATGTCTGACATTTCAATATAATCCTTATATTATACAGGGCCTTGGTGCAGCCCCTCATTACATCCACAGTCTGAAACAAGTCTTTTTAGCTCCTCTATCTTTAGGGTAAAGTTGCCCTACTTTGACAAAGAAAGCACTAAGAAGCAGAAAGTCAACGAGATAAAGAAATACATCAACACTGCAAACCCTGCTGAATACTTTCTGATTACTTTAACTGGATCATTGCTACACTTGACATAGGAGGGTTATGTGAGCTTTCAAACAAGTTAAAGTGAAGCTAACACCCCAGACCACTGGGACTGCAACAGAACATCTCACACCTCTTCTTTACCAGGCATGGAACAAGATAACACGCTTTCTCCATTTACACCCATTGATTCTGTCACTAACATGTGTTTGAAACTTGTTTGGCTAAAAGTCGAACTTTAGGACACATCAAACCATTCAATTCATGTTCTCGACCTCTGTGATCGAAAATTGTCCTTTCATGTCCAGCTGACAGTCGGAGGACTCACAAACAGTCATATCAGAACAAAAATGTTTTGGTCTTTTTTTCTTCTTCAGAGATGCACACGGTGTATTTATTGTGATGTGCTTTTAACATCAGACTTGAATAGGGAAAGTTTTAAAACATTCATATGAAAGACATTTTTATCAGTTTCAGTTTGAAGCTTTATTGTTATGACAGCCCAGTGCAGGTTTTGACCACTCTGAGGTCGCATTCTGTGTAACACAGTGTTATTTCTCATCACCTTGTGAATTTCTGCTGCCCAACTTATTTTACTTTAGCAAGCATACAATAACATGGAAGCTGAGGTCTCTGCAGCGGTTGCAACACACACACAAAAAAACGATTTAGTTCAATTAAAGCTTAAAAAAGGGAAAAAATAGATCATTATATTTATATTTTTTTCATGCAAGGAAACCTCGAAGAATAAAATAAGCAAAATAAATATTATGTGTTGCATAACTATTTTGTCCTTAAAGTGATTGTAATTATCACACTCCGATTTTGAAATGAAACTTTTTCTGTTTATCTGGTAAATAGAACCCAAATTAATTTCAAGTTGGTCAGACCAGTAAAACGACTGTATAATATCCATCCATCCATCCATCCATCCATCCATCCATCCATCCATCCATCCATCCATCCAATTCAGGGTTGCAAGGGGACTGGAGCTTATCCCAGCTACCATAGGGTGAGAGGTGGGGACAGGTTGCCAGCCTGTTGCAGGGCCAACACTGTATTGTACAATATAAAAAATAAAGTCTTTCAAATGTGATGACACATCTTTCACATTTAGTCAGGCGGACATTATGACAAAGAAAACATACTTATGTAAATCAAAGAACAATTCTTACAAAGCCATTTTGCCTGCTGGAAAATGCAGTGGGAAAAGTTCCCTCCTGTGCAGTTTTTATTCTCTGTAAAGCCGTCCAGCAGGCTGGCTCTGGCCCACAGGCTTCATGTTTGACACCTCAGAAATAAATGATGTAATAGCAACATTTTGCAGTGGACCTGATAGTAATTTATGCACATTTGTGTCTGCTGACATAACCTCCATGTCATCTATGCTGCGAGAAAGTCCAAACACTTTTAATCCACTAACATTAAAAGCAGTACTGTCATAGCTCCTATGTTTGAAGGAGGTGGTGGCGCTGCTTGGGGTGCTCAAGCGTGACTCTGTAAAGTGGAATCATCTTTCCTTTGAAAGGACAGATAGTTGGAACTCCTCTTTGAGAGTGATCGTTAAGGATAACCACTAACACCACAGCCTGAGAAGAGACAATTACCCGCAATCACACCGGCTGCTAGTGGAGTGGCAATTTATGCAAGTGTTTTTGTGTGTACGCGTGTGGAGGTTTTTGCTAGGCATCTGGACGGCCCCCGTCTGACCAGCCAGTCATCTGTCACCATTACAGGACAAAGGCAGCAGCGTCTCAGAGCCATTACTGAGATTGCTGGAGATGATTTGGAGTGTCCTCCTCAGCACAGAGAAAATCATTTCCTCACAAAGAGGCAGCCCCTCAGCTCTGTGGGCCCCTGCCAGCCTACAGGATAAACTCGGAGCCCTTCTTCACCTCCAGTAGTGACACACAGAGAGGGAGAGTGCAACAAATCAGAAAATAGACAAGTTGATTCAGAGGAACTTATGAGAGAGACAATGAGAGTAATCAGTGTATTGTTAATGGTAAATAAGGGAAGAAGATGATAAAGATGATGGATATTTAAATATATCTTTTCAAGCTGGAATGAGAGAAAGTTGGGGATGGCATAAAATAAACCACTCTCTAACATACTTTCACTTTGGCTTATGTGTTCTCAATTCTCATTTTGTACTTCTATCTCTCATTTCATTCTCTCTCACTTGCTCAGCTTCTTTCTCTCACTCACACAAACTCCTGAAATGTAGCTTCCTGTACAGTCTAGCTGACCTTGGCTGGAATGTGGATGAGTGTTTAAAGATCAGTGTTGTGAAGTGAGCACTGCTTGTGTGTGAATTTGTGGACTACTGGTCAGGGGCTGGAGTGTTGCAGTTACCCCGTTGCACCAGCTCCACTATCCCCCTTCTACCCAACACACACACACACACACACGCACGCACGCACGCACACACGCACGCACGCACACACACACACACACACACACACCTCTGACACACAGAGATCATGATGAATTGTCCTCTCTGCAGGCTCAGATTGTTTTTTAAGGTTTAATTCAGTTTCTTCCTGTGCTTGGATGAGCAGCTGTGTGTATGTGTGTATGCATGTGTGTCTGTGTGTGTGCACTGATGAGTGTGTTTGCACCTCGGTGTAGGTGTGTCACAGTATGTGTATGAGACAGAGAAGAGAGTGAGGGAGGGAGAGAGAGAGAAAGAGAGAACAAACGGGCGTTATGGATCTCAGATCTAATGTACTCCAGCAGGTCAGAGAGAGGGGGCCTGTAGTCACCATGGAAATGACAAAACCTGATCAATACTCAAGGTTACGACCTCTAAACTGTGACCCCCTCCCCCAGATTTTTTTTTATCTCCCTACCTTTTTTCTATCTATCTATCTATCTATCTATCTATCTATCTATCTATCTATCTATCTATCTATCTATCTATCTATCTATCTATCTATCTATCTATCTATCTATCTATCTATCTATCTATCTATCTATCTATCTATCTATCTACCTACCTACCTACCTACCTACCTTCCTTCCTTCCTTCCTTCCTTCCTACCTACCATTTCCCATTAATTGAGATAATCCACTAAATTATTTTTTTTTAAAGATTGGTCAGTTCCAAACTGGTGGTTCTGAAAGTTTTAAGGCCTGAGAGACAATTCTTGAAGAAAAAAAAAAAGCTCAAATCAACAACTTCAAGTCCCTGGAAGGACAGAGTGAAACTGGTGGCTCTGGGTTTTGTCAAAGTAAGAAAACACACAGCCTTGGAACACAGAACTTAACAATAAAGCTGTGGTGTTCCCCAGCAAATCAAATGCCCACGTTTAAAATAAGAGGTGAATCCCTGAGCCATCCAGTTCAGCAAGATATTGCAGTCAAAATGATGAATTGACTAGCAGACCAGCTATCATCAGTGGCAACACAGATCGCTCAGATTTCCAGTAACGTACAGTATATTGCAACAAAACGATGTTTAGTTTAAAAAGTTGTTACAGCTGATATTTTTTTTATGCTGAAAACATTGTGTTTCTTTACCAACAATACAAATAAAAACCTGTGAGTCGTGTTATGATTTTCATTTCACCCTAATTACATATAATGAGAGTGAAGTGAAAGTCTTTGAGATGTACAGATTTTGGAGAAATATAAGCAGATCAAAACAACCCAGTAGAGATAGTGATATGGTAATAAAGACAAAGATGAAGAAAAACTAACATTAACTAACACTAACTGTCAGAGACTTCCTGACTTCGCAGAGCATTTATCAACAGAAATACTGCGCTGCTTTCTCTTTGTAAGGGCGGGAAAAAGTGGAAATTGCTGGACATCTTCCACTCTGCAAACCACAGACCAAAGCCTCCATTTGAAGTTATCAATATCAATCTATCCTGGCCTTCCTTCAAACCGAATAAAAAGCACGGCTTGTCTTCATCAGTGCTACACAATAAACTGATACCATCTGGTGCAAAAGGAGGACAAAGCAAGAAAGAAGAGGCAGCAGTGACTAATCACAATGAAATCCTCTGGACACACTCATATACTATCTGACCAATTTTGGCATAATGTTCTCTTGTGGTTTTCAAAGACCATATTTATTAGCCAAAGGTAGGGCAGATGAAAGAGTGACTTTAAACTTCACAGTGTATTGTATGTCTTCATCATTTGGGCTGTGATAAACAAATAATTACTAAATTAAAACAAATAAAAATATCCATAATAGAAAGATAACACTGAATTACAACTGTAATAGTGTTTTAAAAATATTTTGAATAATTTTCCAGCATAGCCAATGAGCAGCAGAGTTAAGCTTTTCACTGAAATCTTAATGATGACTCAAATTTACATTGTATGCCCGTGAGAGAGTCAGCAGGCCAACTATTTAGTATGCTCAGCATAGGTATACAGAAGACAGCAGTGGAAAGTAATAAGTAGAATATGGTGGGGGTCCCACTGAGTGACTTTAAACCCGTTAAACCCTCCACAGATTGTGCTAGTGTTTTGACAATAGCCAGTAAACTATCTAAATTGCAGTGTTTTAGCGCCTGTCTTTCTGTGCTGAGGTGGGTAGCGAGGCGTGAGGCTGTCAGCCTTGTCAAACGGCCTTTCTGTCTCTCCTTTTTCTCTCGCCGCACGGCTGCTATCATCATCACCGGCCTTTCAGACGCCAAACTTTGTCCCTTTATCTCCGATTGTGCCTCTCCCTCACTATCCTGCTAAAATTACCCTTTCATTTTGTTGTGCCATAAAATTACAGCCTGGTGAAGATTGGCAGTGTTTTTCTGCAGAGGGAGGGGGGAAATCAATGTTTTTGTTGTGACTGTGTGTGTGTGTGTGTGTGTGTGTGTGTGTGTGTGTGTGTATGGGCGTCTTCAGAATGTCAGAACGTAGTGATGTGTGATCGATGTGCCATTGTTTGTGTGTGTGCAAGTGTGTGTGTGTGCTTGTGCACACGCATGTGTGTGTGTGTGTGTGTGTGCGTGTGCACACGTGAGTGTGTGTGTGTGTATTTCAGAGCTACTACTGGGGATAATACGACTCTAGGTAATGCCAGGCTACAGGGGCAAAGACCCCTGTTTTACTGAACACTTTTAGATTTTTTCAATCAGTAAGAGGAAAATAGCAAAGTAGTACTGGAGGTGAGGACCTGCAGGGGGGCAAAAGGGAAAGGGGAAGCACTCTGTTTGAAAGTAATCATATTCATACTATATGTCAGCAGAGAAGACATGGATTCTACACATTCCATAACAAAGTTGAGGCTCTGCAAACTCCAAGAGGCACCTGCAGAAAATGGATTTGTATAACGATTGCCCATGGTCCTGCAATTACCTCCCAAAAAGTGAGCAAGTTATTCTTAGCAATTCCATTAGTATTAGATCACTGAATGACTTATAATTGACATCCAGTACAGACACAGGCAGTAGCATTCCCTATATGTAGTAAGTTATAGCGTGGGGGCTAAAGAGGTGTAAGGTTATGTTTACCTTCTTAAATTTGCACCCTTTTGCTTTATTATTAAACCTGCAGTGCGTAATATTTTCTCCCCCTTTTGGCAATGGGAGTAAATACACAAACATTTTTAAATTATGCTTGATGATGTGCACCTCCACAGGTTCTCATCCAAGAGCAGTTTTGAGAGAAGCTGCTGGTGCCACAGAGAACAAAGTCCACACAAGGAGGAAAGATGTCCTGCACCAATCATCCATTCACTCAGTTTGTTCATCCATGTCACTGTAGCTGCAACCAGTCTGTCACATCAGTAGTGTCAAAGGTTCACCTCCACAAAGAAAAGTTACTGTCCTGTAACTGCACTCCTGTAAACTGTAGACACCACTGTAGACCGCACTCCTCTCTCCAAATGTAAGTTTCCAGGTTTTTTTCTGCATCATCGAAAACTTTTCTTAAATTTTTCCGCCATGTTCATTATAATCGGTTACTCTTGGTCAATTCAGTTCAATTGAATTTCAATTTTATAGCACCAAATCATAGCAAACAGTAGCCTGAAGATCACTACACTTGGTTCATTGCTGGTTGGCATCTGTGGACGCCAGATTTAAAACTATGGTTTACTGTGACATACAGAGAGTTTTATGTGGCACTGATAGACTTCAATACAGTTGTGCTGACAGAGGACCTTGGGGATTGGCAAGTGATTGCTAATAGCATTGTAATTACTTTTTTGTTTCCAGTGATGCCAGTTTCACAGGGTGCCTTATTTAAGCTCATTTAACAAGACATTAAATGTGATTAATTAAGTACAGCAAGTTTATTATTATTATTTTTTAAATTGTACATAGTGAAATGTTTCAGAATTTATTAACATTCCTGTTTGGCTCTACAGGCGTGTAGAAGATGATCACCTGCTAGAGTCAGACAGCCTTCTTAACGGGCCAGAAGATATATTTTTTAGATTTTAAGTATTGTTACTGCTCCTTAAAACCATTGTATTCATTTATGTTAATCCACAATTAATGAATTTTGTTATTATTTTAAAGAAATTTCTACCAATCTTCCTTAGTCCGATGTCACTAGAAAGAGTCTCTTAGAAGTAGAGGCTGTGTCTGTTATCAGTGAAAAATAGCCTGTTTCCTTGAATGACTCTTTGTCTGGTCAATTAATAACCAACATCGATATTAGCATGTTTGTGTAAGGCGCGAGAGAGTAAGGGCATACATTTCCGACGCCATTTCGTTATCACTCTTCTCAGTTGACATTTCGCTCCATTGATACTCAGCCTCCTCCTCGTTGGTTGGAGAGTCAAAACAAACATGGAGTCCAGGTTACACACAATCTGAAAGCTATCCATCTGATTGGGTAAACAATGTTTGCTTTGTAGATTTTGCTCTTCTTATGTACTTTCAGCATGCATGTCATACATGGGACAAACAATATCTTGTTGTCTCGCAGTCTGTGGATGAGGATGCTATCTAGCACTTTTGTGACTTATTAACACTATGCAAGGAATCTAAAGTTGTTTGTGGTATGATGCAAATAATTTAACAAGTTCACTTGTCCTTGGTGTTTAAATATGTTATCGATCTCAAAAAAGAAAAGCAAATTTCCCATTGAGCTTTTGAAATATTTTCTTTTCTTTGTATACCATCAAATCTGAAGTTACTTTGAGCTTTAGGTCAGTGCATTTTCTATACACAGTCCACAGTTTTCAGGGGGGCAAATAAATATGATCACAAATATAATGGTTCTTTATAATAATCTAATCACTCTCACACGCACACCTTCAACAAAGTTAGAAGCAATTAACTTAATTAACCTAATAGGCACATCACTGGAATGTGGAAACAAGGAAACTTGAAGACACAGTTAAAAAATAAGCGTGAATTCTACCCAGAAAGGCCCCAGCAGGTAAAAACCCTTCCTGCTGTAAGGCAACCTTTTTAACCACTGCATGACCATGCAAGCCTACCACAGCCCAATTCTATATTCTTTCCACTTCACTGTCAAAGTCAGCTATTATTTAAAAAATCAATTGGAATTCACAAACTGATTGCTTTAGCACATTGTTTTGGGGATTGTTTTGGATCTAATCTCATTTTAAACTTTCTTTAATTATGTTACAACACAGCTCTGCAATGACACAAATGTTCCGAATTTTTCTTGTCCCTTAAAATGAGAATTTTTCCTGCACTGATTATGTTAATACTGATGCCAAACAAACATAACCTCATCATGAACAAGTGTCTTATTGCAATTTGAAATAAGTGCGCACTTAAGAGAGATTTGTCTGTTATGGCTAAACCTCACCATTTAGACTAAAAATAAATTATTTTCATGAACTAAATATGACATTTTCTTTATATTTAGTTCAGCTGTTATCTGAAAATCTGGTTTGTATAATATCCACTCCCAGAAGCTGAGGAACAGTATAACAAGTCCCACTTTTGTTTACTTTTTCCCTCGTGGCACCTTTCTGTGATTACAGAATACACAATGTGGGTACAGAGCTTCCTAACAATGTATTTATTGAGCCAATCCATCTCCTGACTCATAACTCACAGTCAACATTTGATATGAGTAACATCAACATCCATGAAGCAGACTGGACTGTAGTGAATATACTCTATAATAAATCTTTTGATAGCTAGTGGCACCTTCTTTTCTCTGAAAGCTTTCTGGATCCATACCAACTTCTTTTCACTAATGTATAAGGAAAGAGGGTGACCTTTGCGGCTTTTGAATAGCATAAGGCTACCAAGACTTGTTCACCTGTGGTGCACGCTCTTTGTCGCAGCCTGCCCTCGCCGTATAGCAAAGCCCAGAAGTATCTGATATTATAACAAAAGAACGGCAAGAGAACGTGAAAGGCATTTACTTGTGGAGGGATGAGGGAAGAGGCAGAGTGAGAGGCAAGCTGCAAGGTGCCATCACTGCTGAGAAATGGGAGTGAAAAGGATGAAAACCTATAAATGAAAATCAATACGAGAAGGCAGGAAGGCATACGAACTGGGGGAGGGGGGGTAATAGAATAGAGTAAAGATAAATAATGAGGACAGAAGAAAAGGGGGAAAAATGAGAGAGGAGAGCAGAAAGAAGGAGACAAAGAAAAATGATGGCAGAATACAATCAGAATCACAATATATTTGTTATTGTGTGGCTGTCCTTCCCATCAATAGACTCCAGTCAGAAGGCGGACCAATTTGCCCTCTGATGAGTGAAAAGTGCCCAAGTGTCCTCTATTCTTTTCCGTTTCTGAAGGACTCTCTGATTTGTTCCTGTGTAACACTAGACTCAAAGCCACAACTAGTGGCGTCTCATTTAAACACTGAAGATTCATGCAACTGATTAAATGATGTGTTACAAAGGGCTCCTTTTCCAGGCTGCTGCTCTGTGCAAGTGTTGGCCTTGTGTTTGCTGCTAACTTAAGTTATTCACACGGCATCACAACAGCAATTCAGAAACAGCTACTCTAGTAAAGTAGACCTGATTAATATCAAAATCTTATCTAAAAAAATATAAAAGCAGTGCTTTATGTTTACAAATTCTATACATTTCCTCATGTGCAGGTTCTCATAAGTTCTCATGATGCATGTAGTTCAGTTGTGTTATTCAGACATGCAAATCTACTGTATTTAAAAAAAAAAATCACACCGGCAATAATAATAATGATAATAATAACACTCCCCTAATCTTAAAAATTAACACTCTCGTCCCATTAATTGGAAATATAAGTTTTAGAGAAGGAAACCACAGAAGAGTTTCAGCGCTTCATCATATCGTGTGTCTGTTCGGTGTTTTGCCATCCCAGTGCAGGCATTGCTGCAGTATATCGGCTGTAAAATCTATTCAAGCATGTATCTATTTGTTTTAAGGTGTTAGCTTGTGTACGGAGTGCATTTGTGTAAAAGAAGCTATTTAATTGTATTTAGAGACACAGATGATGGATCAGAGAGTTCAGGCTATTGATATGTTTCTGTGCCTGTGTGAATGCAGCCTCCCATCGCACCCTGAGATATTTCAACACAACCATCGATCAGCTTCAGCAACACCCAGATCAGATGATACCAGGCTGGGTTACAGGAAGCATTCCTGTGTGAGTGTATGTTTGTGCCAAGGACAAAGTCAGCTGGAAGGATTTAAGAAAGCATTGCCTTATTTTGGATTCAGATACCTGGAGAATTAAGTAAAATAAAATAAATCTTGCAAAAACTTATGAAATGTAATTATTGTGGGTGTCACTGAGCGGGGATGGGGGTTGATTTTTAGCCAACTCTAAAACTCACCCTCCATCATGAATGAGAGCAGATACTCCACCATCACACTACTCTCTGGACGCAGGCCAAGCAGGAAAGGGAGGCTGGCAGCAATTACAGACACACACACACACTGATCACACAGTACCGAAAGCACAGAGCAGTGAGGCCAGTTCCATCTGTGATTCTTCAAAGAGTTTGGCTGATATTGATTTGGTGCCAAGGTTAGCAGCTCATTCAGGCAGAGTGGAGCTTTCAGGAGCAGCTGGAAGGAGCTGAGACCACAGCCGGAGACGGAGGCTGAGACCTTGAGCTGAAACACACGGCAGCAATCCTCTGCTGGGGCTAACAATGTCTCCAAGCACACCATCACAATCACAGCACAGACAAAGACAAATAAACACACCGACACATGAAAACACAAGCCCGCACACAAGCACATGCATACATACATGCCCTCTCCCTCTCGCAGTCATGAGAGTGCTGCACTGAATGCAGAGTTGGAAAGAGGGCAAAAGAGTGTGAGAAAGAAATAAAGCTTGTGTGTGTATTTGTTTGTTGGGAGGCAGAGGATTAGTTGCATTTTTGAGAATCTGATTGAGGCTCGTAAATTCAACTCTCATCCCTAGCCAGAGGGCCTCTGGGGTAACGCTGTGTGTACTGTGTTGTGCAACGTTTGTCTGGGTTCTCTGTAGATGTGTGTGTGTGTGTGTGTGTATATGTGTGCTACTTCGCTTTGTACAGGCCTTGCCTTTTTAAAGGCACTAATTGAGCGTGCTGTCTCACTCCACTAAAATGATACTTTGCATTTAATGTGGGTTTAACTGCTGACCAGTATATATATGATACCTCTCATTAAAGGAGTAGTGAGACCTTTTCCCTTCTGAACAGCCACTCAGGAAACAAATGGAGGCAGAAGAAACTCATTACTAAAATATAGAAAAAGTCATTCATGACCAGCCACAACACTTCAAGTTTGTCTCTGCAAGAAAACAAAAGCACCTGTAATTATAATGAAGGGATTTGTTCCAAAACTTTAAATGTAGGATTTAGAGTGCCGTTTGGCAGAATATCAAGAGTTATGTTACTCATCATCAATATTATATCATCAACATATGCATCTGAAAATGTTTTAGTAAACATAATAGCATGAAATTTATTATCCAAAAGTGACTTTGCTTGATAACATGATTTCCATGAATACAAGTATTGAAGGTAAAGTTTATTACTAAACAAGCAGCACTCAGTGGCAGAGCCAAACTGTTTTTAATAGGGGTGGCTAGGCTGAGACCATTACTTACACTGGGGTGGCACAGAAACTGATCTCATATTTTTCTGTGTGTGTGACAGATCGCTGCAGGCCAAACAACACAATTTCCTTATGAACGTATGACTGTTTTGTACAGGTGCAGCTTGACGACTCCTAAGTTTTTATATGTAAACCTCAAGTGATCAAAAAGTTGAGTTACTAAATGTATTTATTTTTTATTAGTGATGAAACTCATAAGATGATTACAATATAAATGGGGGATTGGTCTGAGTGATACAAAAAAAAATCTACATATGGTATATATCCCAAATTAAAGCACATCTCAGACAGTAGGTTATTGCAGTATTATAGAAAACCAGATCACAGTGATCATTTTTAACTTGGCATGATGCATTACTTAGATTTGTATTTTGCCTCATGCATATGGTGGCCATGGCTCTGCCTCAGCTCATTTGCTTTATAAATATCCTCCTATCATCTAGATTTTATTTCAGTGCATAATTTCTGGCATTAAAAGTCAAAATAAATGAACACATATTTGAAGCATTTAATGGTTTTGCTGTGATACAAAGTGTACCTTTGTTTTCTTTACAGGAAATGTCAAGAAGTGCTGGCAAAGGAACCAAACGTGGGACACAGGAAGCAGACTATCATAACAAAAATGAGTGAGTCTTTAATTAACAGCAGAAAGTCCAAAAAGGTGCTTAAACAGTAATTCAAATGCCAAACAGGGACAGACATGAGGAACAAACACATAAAACCAAACAGAGAAGCACAACAGATGCCACAAAAAGGACAGCTGAAGACTGTGCTACCAAAAAAAAAAAAAAGTGTGATATTTATAACGAACTAAAGTAATTAAAAAAAAATCACAATCGTCTAACAATAATTTGTCACGTTGCAATTCCAAAAATCTAAAATCTCAACACAAAACTATATATCAGTTTTTATCAGCCACTGAAAAGTTAACTTTCATAGATATGAGGTTTTTATATGCTAGCAGTAACACTCTAGTGCATGAATGTGTCCGTGCGCGGTCACACACCCACGCACATCACCGCCTCTGCCGTCATCATTCAGACTAATCTCCTCACAGACCCCTCATGTTGCTCTTTGAACGGAGTACAAAGCGTGTTCTGGGCTTAAAACAGCAGCACAAAGACACAAATAAAAAACCTGCTGAGACTTTTGACCTTTCGGCTGGGATTACAGTTTTCAAACAGCGTTCAAGGAATTCAGCTTTCGCATCCACACAGTTTTTCAAACGCTCTCCCTGCTCCCTTCATCTCTGCTTGCTCGCCAACTTAATGGCCCTCATTTTTGTTAAATACCACTAACATGCCACGGTGAATGTGCAGCACCTTATTTTTATTTTGGGTTTGGTGCTCTGGGCAGATGAGGAATACTCAAGGTGAGATTTTACAGCTATAGGTGTAATTTATCTATTTCAGAACCTTGAGCACATATTTCTGTTTACTGTGTCAAACATTCTTGTAGTTCTTGCCATTCTTAAGCCCGTTTACCACATGTCCAAATATTTAACCCTTATCACACTGATGGAAGTGTCTGTAGACTGTAAACCTAATTACTTATAATATTGTTTCCCTTTTCTCTTTTAATTAGCCATTTAAAAAAAAAGTGTATTGTGATCCTAAGGGACTTCAGTCAAAAGCATCCAATCCTCATGTGCATGTTTAACAGATGGATCTATTTACTGAGTTCACATTTGCTATGGGTCCTACTTTAAGGTATCACAAACCATCTGAGGGGTAGAAGCACTTCTTTGGTCATTTTGATGGAGACAGATTTCTTCACGATCTTCTCAATATAGCTCTTACTAAAATAACACGAGACAAAAAGAAAGAAGTCAGAAATAAAATAATCTTATAATAAAATGTTTCATTTAATGAGATTAAATGTGAATGAAAGAAAGGGCAAAAATAGTGACTCTTTCATGTGACTGACAAGCAGCGAGAGGATGATCAGGACATGGGGTGAGTGAAAGGACAAAGGTAAACACTCTGTCATATGTGACTGAGTTATAATATAATCATAAATATAATGTGACTAATGTTTATTTCAAATGTCTGAAAACTGAAAGATACTGGAGTCAATCTTGTTCTTCTCCATCCTCTTCACCATCATCATCATCATCTTCTGGCCGGTCCCAAAGGGACAGATCATCTGCCTCTATCTTCCACTATCCCTAAATGATGGCCTATATACGCTCATTAACCATTTCATTAAGTACACCTGTTCAGCTGCTTGTTAATGTAAATATCTAATCAGTCAATCATCAGAATGGTGATTTAAATGACTTTGAACGAAGCATAGTTGTTGGTTCCAAACAAGCTGGTCTGAGTATTTCAGAAACTGTGAATCTACTGGGACGTTTCCACACAAGCGTTTCTAGGGTTTACAGTGAACAGTCAGAAAAAGAGAAAATATCCAGCAGTTCTAGAGGCAAAAATGCCTTGTTGATGTCAGAGGTCAGAGCACAATGGCCTGACTGCTTTGAGCTGATGGGAAGGCAACAGCAACTCAAATAACCACTCGTTACAACCACAGTATGAAGAAGAGTGTCTCTGAATGCACAAGATGATAAATCTTGACGTAGATGGCCTACAGTAGCAGAAGACCACACCGGGTGTCACTCTTGTCAGCTACATACAGGCAACAGAGGCTACAGTTTGCATGGACTGACCAAAATCTGGAAGCTGCCTGGTCTGATGAATCTCGATTTCTGCTGCGACACTCAGATGGTAGGGTCAGAATTTGTCGGAAACAACATGAAAGTATGGATCCATCCTGCCTTGTGTCAACAGGTCAGGCTGCTGGCGGTGGAGTAATGGTGTGGGGTACCTTTTCTTGGTGTAACTAGTGAAGTTTCCAGTGAGTGTATGTTGGTAGGAGGATGATTTAAGAGTAAAAATAATGTGTACTGCTTTTTTGTTTATTTTAAGCATATCAAGAAAATTTTAAAACACACCATATTTTACAAGAAGTACAAGTGCCACAGTAGAAAGAATGCTGTCATCGTCTCTGAGCTCGGACCCTTCTTCTTCTGTATTATTGAATAAATCCCTTGAAACACACCATAACAAGGCTAAACCATGATAAAAATATTGGGTCAAAACATTTTCTATAGTTCAGTAAAGACGCTGTAACAAAACTTTTTCAGGATCTGTATGTTTACAGTTTTGTAAACTGTGCCTTTTACATTTCAAGTGAACTGTTTCCCTGCAGGTATTCACAAAGACCAATTATTGGATAATTACTGGTGAAAGTGCTCTGGGCTTTGTCTTTTGATTACATCACAGACTGGAACTGTGGTTTACTGGTTTCTGGCTTTAGGAGACAGTATTTCATGCGCACAAATATTGATTAAACTGTCGAGCATACAAGGAATAACATATGTGAATTCTGTTTTCAGGCAGGGTCTTCTGCTTTAGCCGGTGTTTGCCTATAAGCAGTTTTCTACATATCATTCTGCACTCTGTGCCCATTTATCTGTAAACTGATAAACATATAGAAATTAGAAAACACACAAAAGCACGCATACACCCAAGTAATACTGAGTAGTCTGAGGTGACAGTGAAGTCTGACGTGACATCAGTGCGCCTTCCACACATGACGTGGACCAAATATATTTTAAGATACACTCGTGAAGGGACTGTCCCATACAGGTGTGTAAATGTGTGTGTATGTGTGTGTAGCAGCACGAGTCATTGCCTGATGATCGAGCTCCAACCTACGCTCTCCCTCTCCTTCCTGTTCCTCTACAGCCCATCCCCCAGCTCTCTCTCTCTCTCTCTCTCTCTGTCTCACACACACACACACACACACACACACACACACACACACACACACACACACACACACACACACACACACACACACACACAC
>JASGAU010383142.1:0-16058 GCA_030220045.1 Australoheros facetus
CGTATATCCATCCATCCATCCGTTCACCCATGCATCCATCCATCCATTCATGCATCTCTCATCCATCCATGTATGCATGCATGCATGCATCCATCCCTCCATCCATCCTTCCATCATCCATCCATTCATCCATCCTTCCGTCCACCCATCCATCCATTCATGCATCCATCCGTCCCTCCATTCATCCATCATCCATCCATCATCCATCCATCCATGCATGCATCCATCCATCCATCCATCCATCATCCATCCATCATCCGTCCATTCATCCATCCTTCCGTCCACCCATCCATCCATTCATGCATCCATCCGTCCCTCCATCCATCCATCATCCATCCATCCATGCATGCATCCATCCGTCCCTCCATCCATCCATCATCCATCCATCATCCATCCATCCATTCATGCATCCATCCATCCATCCATCCATCCATAATCCATCCGTCCATGCATCCATCCGTCCCTCCATCATCCATCCATCCATTCATGCATCCATCATTCATACATCCATCCATCCCTCCATGCATGCATCCATCCATCCGTTCCTCCATCCATCCATTCACCCATCCATCCATCGTTCGTCCTTCCGTACATCCATGCATGCATCCATCCATCCATTCATGCATCCATCCATTCATACATCCATCCGTCCCTCCATCATCCATCCATCCATTCATGCATCCATCCGTCCATCCATCCATGCATCCATCCATCCATTCATCCATCCATCCCTCCATGCATGCATCCATCCATTCATACATCCATCCATCCCTCCATGCATGCATCCATCCATCCGTCCCTCCATCCATCCATTCACCCATCCATCCATCGTCCGTCCTTCCGTACATCCATTCATGCATCCATCCGTCCATCCATCCATGTATGCGTGCATGCATCCATCCATCCATTCATGCATCTCTCATCCATCCATGTATGCATGCATGCATCCGTCCCTCCATCCCTCCATCCATCCTTCCATCATCCGTCCATTCATCCATCCATACATCCATCCTTCCGTTCGTCCATCCATCCATTCATCCATCCATCCATGCATCCATCCTTCCGTCCACACATCCATCCATTCACCCATCCATCCACCGTCCGTCCTTCCGTACATCCATCCAAGTAAATGTTGTGTTACTGTTTTTTTCTATCATGATATTTAAAAATATGAAATTGGTATGATCAAAATGAAAAAGAAATTTGAAACGGCAAAAAGTGTAAAATAATAAAACGTATAATTATGAAATACAAAAGTGTAAAATAAAGTAAATTAGAAGTGATAACCTGAGCTGGCCGATTGTCTTTTTTTAGAGAAATATCTGGGAAGTTGATCTTGAGATCTGTTTAGAAAAGGACCAACACAGCAGGTGGTTGAATGACCCACATGTTTATGAACACCTGTTAAACCAATCAGATCAGCCAGGAAATCAAAATCCTGCTGAAGTGAATCAGGAAAAGAGTGTGAGGATCTTTTCCCGCCTTCAGTAGCCTTCCTTCAGTAGATCTGACATAACAACATCTATACAAATTGATTTGCTCCTTGTTGTTTTCGAGTTTTGTCACACCTTTAAGGAAATCGACTGATCTGTCCAAGTGTGGTACCACAAACACATTGCTTGAAGTCAAGATGTATTCTCTTGTGATTGTATTTGGAATTCATGCTATCCTGCTGGAAGCAGCCACCACAAGATGAGTGCACTGTGGTCACAAAGGGTCAGCAACACTCAGGTTGGCTGTGGTGTTTAAATGATGCTCAGTTGGCACTGAGGGGCCCAAAGTGCTCCAGGAAAATATCCCCCACACCATCACACTACCAGCAGCAGCCTGAACTGCTGATAGGAGGCAGGATGGATCCATGCTTTCATGTTGTTTATGCCAAATTCTGACCCTGCTATTCATGCCTAAATGCACAGGGATGCTGCCATGTGATTGGCTGATTAGATACTTGTATTAATGAGCAGTTCCTTATTACGTTGTTGTACCTAATAAAGTATGTTGTAGCAGACTGCTGCCCCTCTGTGAGCCTGGTTCTGTTGGATTTGCCACCCTTAAAAGGGAGTTCTATAATAAAGTACCGTATGTAAAAACCTTGAGACGACATAAAGAAAACCAACTGAACTGAACTGACATGCAAAAGATACTACTGTTACATTTAAACACCTTGTTGCATTGCTTTCTGCAAAGTTTGCTCTTCACCTTTTGCAAAACACACAATGCAGAGTCAAAGCCACTACACATAGTCAGACACATACGTATATCACCAACTACCAAATGCCTTCCTATTTTTTCCTCTCGGCTGCCGGCCACCTGCTACAGATAATGAAATGAGGCCTACAGCGTGCTGGACTCCCTTCCACTCCCAGCCCTGACAACATGGCATTGTATGAGTTGTTGCTTTTGTGCCAGCTCGGGGGGGTTGAGGGGGATATAATACTCATTTGGAGAGCACTGTTAGGGCGTTGCTTCAGATACAGCTAATCCTCACACCTCATCATAGGGATGTGGGGGGGGGGCTGCTGCAACATTTCTTTAGCCTTACTGTTTTTTTCCCTCTTTCCCCTCTCCCACTGTGCTTTCTCATCTCTAAGCCCTTTTTCTTTTCCTGCACTATTTATCCTTTCTTCTGAGGGTGAAAAGGCAGACTTTTTAGACAGGAGAAGATAACAGGATTTTAGACTAGACAAGACTGAAAGAGAGCACAGCAGGGACAGAATCATGATGTAGACTTTGCACGTTGACATGTTTCTGCTTTATACAAACTGTGATGATGGCCTCTTAGAGTACTCGGCCTGTTTTAGCCTGTCCACAGCACATGCAAACCACTTTGCAACCCACCTCCACGCCAACTACTCCTCTTATGCTTTATCAAACTCAACCACTGTCATGTTGTAGTCATTCAGGGCTTTTTCCCTATCTACTCACATACGCATGGAAAAGTGTGTGTATATGTGTGCAATGATTGTTTGATTGAAGCACCTAGCCTTGGTTTCTGTCTTTACAAGCATTTGTGAAAGAATGTGTGAAGCCTCAAAGTGGCAGACCCCGTAAAGTTACAGAGCGGGGTCGCGGGGGAGTTGCTGATCGCTGAGGTGCATAGAGCGTAAAAGTCACCAAACGCTCTGCTGACTCAATAACCGCAGAGGTCCAAACCTCCTCTGGTGTTAACAACTGCACAAAAACTGCGCTGGAAGCTTCATACTTGTGCTTTCATGGCCCAGCAGCTCCTGCAGGTGTGATGTATGGATGGCCCAGAACTTTTGCCCAAATAGTGTACAAACACAAAAAAATCAAGTTCAACAGCCACGCTTTTACACACTAGAGGCTCAAGTGCAAGAAGGCAGAACAGGACCGAAAGAAGAAAGGACACACAGAACAACAGATTATTGATCAGTTATCAATATGTTATTAAATCATGTGACCTTTTGAATTAACTCTATTATTCTTACTTTGTTAATCTCTGTTTCTCTATTACATTTATCCCAAAGGATTTACAGCAGTCACTTTTAATGGAATTAGGAAACTTTTTATTTTATGGTTTCTATTTTTCAGATTTATTATTCAACTTAATTTTGTTATGAAGCTTTTTATGTTCTGTTCATCCATTTTTAAGGTCCCTTTTATTTCTTGTTTGTTTCATAATTATTCTTTAATATGTCACCAGAGGTGGATGTTAAGTGAACATCAGTGAAAAGTCCAAAGCTTAATTTGTAGATTTAACACTGAACACCAGTTAGAATGACAGTAAAATCCTAGTTTACCTCGTTATCGTTAGAATTGTGACTGCAGCTGAGAGGAATCGGTGAAACTGGAGCCCTCACAGGACACTTCATCCACTTTTCAACAGCTGCTTCCAGAAAGGGTGCCAGGTGTGCGCTCAGGTGCAGCCCTGAGGTTTCAGAAAGGTTAAGTGATTCAGTCTCAGACGGAGTAACGACATCCACATCATTAGGATTCAATTCTTTGAGCGTGGTTCTCAAAATTAAACAGCTCAGGACAGACGGGTTTGCATGTGACATTTGAGGCACTCACTGCTTTGGTTGGAGTTTTTATTAAACAGTCCTGGTAGTAGCTCTGCAAAGAGGAAAATGAAACAACAAAATAAGAAGAGCTGGGGTGGGGGGGGCAGGCTGCGAGCACAGCAGCTGCAGTATTTTTCATTAATACATAAACTCGAACAAACTGCAGCTCCCATAGATGTCAAGTTTAGACCTGTGGACTGTAAGCAGGAGTAAAAGAGGAGAAAAATGGAAACATCAATATTTGGAGGTATAAATCACACATTTATCACTAAACATTGCAGGATATTCTTCAATAACTAGTTTCTGTGGCATTTCAACGTGTAATAGTTGGATCCAGTTCAAACCTTTGATGTTAAAACCCCAGAGACACACAGGAGTAACGTCCCAACAGGAAGCGGCTAAAAAAGAAACCAGAGAATCAAAGGAAAGCACAAAACGCACGAACAAACACACACTGGAGACGTGACAGTTTTACAAAGCGCCACAAAACAGGTTCCCAGAGTTTCTGTAAAACAGACGTGAAACAATTTTAAGATGATTTTGGACCTGCTGAAACACAAAACTCATCTTCACAATGTCTGCAGACTCAGACTCTGTTTTATGCCGTGGCCATTCAAAGCCATTCCCTGCTTCTGTGTCTGCTGTAAAGTATAAGTGTTCGCGCCCTTAACGACCCCACACCCTATAAAACCACGAACAGCAGCTCGGGTCTCCCAGAGCTCGCTCTGTCGCTCTTTGGGCTTCTGGGACGTTCGTGCCCGGAAAAAGTGCCTTTTAGTCCGGATCAGCAGGACTGGACATTTGGGACAAGCATGCCAGCGGATTCACTTTGGGACCGTCTCATGCTGAGTTTTCATTTCCTGTCTGCGTTTGCACAGTTGTGGTTCCTCGCTGTGTTTCAGCATGTCTTATAGAGCAGGAGAGATGGGTCCAAATGAAGTTTAGTAGTCGTGCTGTTTCCTTTCATATTATATATCTGGCAAAGACAGAGGGCAGCCGGCAGTTTAAAGCATCAAAAATATTTTCACAAAGTTGAGGGCTGTGCTCACAGCTCTGTGACGCTGCGCTTGCAGCCCGGCGCTAACATCAGCTGTTCGTTGTCCTGCTTGTGCCAAATCAGAAAATGGAAAATATGAACTGATGATGGCGCGAGATAATTAGAAATACCAGACTATACTGTTTCAGTTTACAGCAAACCAGCCGACAGCTGGTGAGGCATTTCGTTCAAAACTTAAAATCTTATTCTGTAATAAAAAACTGAATTCACATTTTTATACCCAAATTTGAGCCGGCACACTGGACGTCAGTCAGAGATGAACCAAACACAACATTCGACCAGCAAAACTATTTTTTTTAATGTTCAGGAATGCAAGTAAATAACTAATTAATCCAAAAATAATAACGCGCCTTACACTTCCTTCCTGCACGGTCCTTTAACTGTTGGGTTTTCTCTGCATTATTGGAGGATCTTCACCTCACAATATTCAATTCAATTCAATTGTATTTATATTGCACCAAGTCACAACAAACAGTTGTGATTTGGTGCAACAGTTACTGTACAATAATGAGATTCTCATTATTGTACAGTAACTGTAAGGTAAAGACCCTACAATAATTACAATAATTTTATATAAATAAAATTGAATAGAAATGAATTGCTTTTAATTTTTTCAACTTTTTACCTCCGCCAACCTCCGCCAAGGCCACAGGGTCACTGACGCTGTAATACGTGTATCTAAATACTGTGAAATAATCTTTCATCTTTCCCAGACAACAATAACCCCCTATCCCGCAATAGTGTGCTACCTCGACCAGATCGCGGCTCCTAACCGTAGTAGGGAGACCTCTGGTTTCTACTTCGCTTGGCTCGTGGCTGGTCACTAACGTGCTCATCCATGTGGGTCAGCTTCAAGGCGGACAAATGCAGCAAGTCGAAGGATTTTAGCAACAGAACTTTTATTCGTTTTTCCGCCGACACTAAACACACTTTTTCTCTCGCGCTAGCCCGCACACACACACACACGGGGGAGAGGAAAGTGGGCGGTCTCTCTCAGCCTACAACATACAACCTGTGGCTTGAAATACATTTCCCATAAGGCTACATTCTTAAAGGGGAAGGCTCTGCGTGTATCCCGCAATAGTGAAGAATCCTTAAAAAAATTCCTGGATCCAGATCGTGATCCGGATCACAGCCAAAATTTAATCACTTCTTCCTTTTTTCATTTCCAACCACTCCACAAAGTTTGAGCAAAATCCGTTCATAACTTTTGGAGTAATCCTGCTGACAGACAGACAAACCAACACGACCGAAAACATAACCTCCTTGGCCGAGGTAATAATTATATTTTAGCATGAAAAATGTGATTTTGATGAAATGCTGGTGATGATTAATCATAAAAAGGATTTAGGTAATTACCAATACTGTTAATTTAGGGCAGCTCACTCTGTGCTGTGGTCTAATATGTTTGTTAAGCACTGTATTTGGATGCAGCTCCAAAAGCTTCCAGGAATTGTACCGGTACTGGTACTGGTACTGGTACTGGTGTGGAATTTATATTTCTGGCAGTTTCACAGCCTGAACAGTTCAGCTTGGTTCCCCACGTTTTAACTCCCTTTCCTGTCTCGTTTAAACTGGACTGGCTGCCCCTCATATTTGAACAGAAGACGGGTGGGACACATGCACTCACAGTCAGAGCTGTGAGCCTCAGATTAGGGAGATCCACTCGCACAGCCAGAGTAGAAAAAAGCTGCGTAAACCCGAGTGCTTCGAGCAGTCTAAAGCCTGAGCTCCTGGATCACAGGGATTACTCGAACATATGCTGACCTTATTTGAAACTTTGCCGTGTTTAATAGGCGCGTCCACCGTTATTACAGTAGATTATGTGAGAAAATAAGGAAAAGCAGACCGGGTCCACTTTAAAGTTTATTGTGTCAACATTGTATCAGTGCTCCCGCTGATTAAATAGTCGTTTCCTAACACTGCGTCTGAAGACACTTTAAATGACGTTTCAGCAGCTGTTAGGAAACGGTCCTCAGAGATCCTGTTAGACTGAAGGGAATCACAGTACCAGGTAAAAGTACTTGAACACAGATTCCTTCTGTTGTTTGGAGAGGAACCACGCTGCAAACAGAAAAACACTTACAGCTCACGAGCATCAGCTGCTTCATTCCTGAGTCTCCAGTTGCTTGGCTACCAGCTTCCATCTGCTCGTGTCCGACTATGATACATCGTTCAGCCATAATAGCCAACACTTCACATCAGAGGTGCTGCAGCCTGCCCTCTGTGGGCCAAGCTCATGGTTGATATCACAGAGCCTTAATGTTTGTGTATGAGCTGATTACAGATGATTAGTTCTCAGGGACGCAGCTCATATTTGTTTGAGAGCTCCCTGTAAGTCACAGAGAGAAAGAAACAGCTGTGAAACGTCCTCCAGAGGTGCCACTGGGTGCATGATTGTCCACCTGAGTTTTTTTTCTGCACAAATATCAAAAACTAAAAGTGAAACAAAGTGGGCGAGCGCTTTCTATCACAGCGCAGTAATAATGTGGTAACATTAGGGTAATTAGGTGGATATAAGCAGCAGCAAGTCATAATTACCAGAGTAATACCCACACAATAACCGGTAATACTGCGTATCAACAATGGTTATACCTGAGTGATGTGATACTGATATTTATGTAATAGATTTACAAAGTTGTTCTGGTCTTTGATTTTCAGTTGAAACATCTTTCTGTGTAATTTAGTAGAAATGTTCCGTTTTGCATTTTGCAGCCTGTTTCCTGGTTATTACACACAAACTAACACGTTTCTCATTGTGTTACTGAAATACTGTCAGACTAACTGCTGTTGCCTCGCCGTGTGTTTGTTGCCATATTTATACCCCCAGTTTCTGCCCCCAGTTCCTGAGTTACATAAGTTTCAATATAAATTTACTCCGGTAAAACAGTGTTGACACAATGTATATATATATCATTTTACTTCATTATTACTTGGCGATTACTTTGGTAATTAAGTAGTAATAACTGGTTATTTCCATATTGTTCTGTTCCTGTTTCCACCTCATCACCCCACTATTACCACATTATTACTGAGCTCTAATAGAAAGTGCCATCCAAGATGCAAACAAACAAACAAAAGCAACAGACACAAAGTTGCCTTACATTGATGTGCTCCTTGAAAAGTTATTCCTTTCACCTTATTGTTCATGTGCTTTACTTTTTGTAAATGAATGCATTTAAAAATAGTTTCACACCTTTGATGAGTGACTAAACAGACTGAGGAAACAACTGCTTTAATATAATGTTTAAAACATATGGTGTTAAAGAGATATAAACTAAAGTTGCATTAACTAAGGCTTTTGTATAATACCAGTTTGTACTCACTGTAACTGCTATTTAACCATACGAGCAGCAACACCTGCATGAGGCAAAACGTGTTGATGAAAAAGAGGAAAGAGTTAAATCAAGATATGAAAAGTTAAAAAGATTTCAACACACCCGCTGGGAGAACGTGTTTTAAGCTGTGCAGGTTGTCCACCGTCCACCTCCACTCCAGTCGCCTTTTTTCAAGCTCCAGAGACTACCATGACCTGGATGACTGAGAATCTACACAGACATATCTTTATCAGCCGTAGGTTTTTAAAGTTCCTGCATTCAGCTGAGCTTGTAGAGCAGAGCAGTTTGCAGTAAACTGATGGGGCCTCAGTTTTTGCTTTTTTGCTCTAGGCCATTTTTGCTGGATACATGACTGTTGATGGACACAGTGGGAGATTGCAGAGATTGAGCCTGTGGCAGTCCGGTTAGAGGACAGTAACGGTCTCCAGCCTCACCGCGGGGGGGCCGACTGGTGTAGTGGTGGCTCGAGTCCTAATGAGATTAGCCTGTTAGCTTATAACACAGAGCGTATTCAGTGAGTGAGTATAAATGTGCAATTTTACATTTGTACTGTAAATACATGAACAAAAATAGCTAAGATATTCAAGTGCTTACAGCTGTGCTCCATTACAGTCCTGACTAAAACAGCTGTGCAGACAGTGACGGTGCCACAGCCACTGAGATGAATAACTACCCCAAAATGATTTAATATAAAAAGAAATGCCAGTAAACATCCTTTATATTAACATCCTTATTTTAAGCTTTAGTGAAACAAATGTTTGTGTTCCAGCAGTAAAACACTGTTTTATGTCATTATTAATGCAGATTTGCTGCTATCTGCCAAAGAATATGAGGTGACAGAATAAAAAAGTAGAGTTACTGGTCAATAAGTCTAAATTAATATATTTATAAACCTCCAAAGCTGAGAAATTCCAAAAACCGCTGTTAAGAAGGTCCAACTGAACCGCAGTAAAACTCATGTTTACAGCCTGATACAGAAATAGCCTTTATGAATAGTTTCTCCTATAATAATTTTTTAGTAGCTCACTCAAAACCAGTGATGTCATGTCTCGGCTTGTGTGCCGAGGGTATGATAGCTCGTATTCTTCTCACTTTAGAGCCGGTACCAAAACATAATAAAACTGTGTGTTAATCTTAACAGTGGGACAAATGAAAGCTGCGTGAAGCTTCAGCGATGAGGAGACCAGTCCTGATTGTGAGGGGAATATTTGGGTTCATCTAAACTGAGAGTAAATCCAAAACTTAAAGTCACCTGATGGTGACTCGGGTCAGCATCATCGTTGCTAACCGGGTCTGCGGCGTGCTAACAGAAACCGTTTGATTAACTGGTTTAATTCTGTGGTGTCGCTCTTTCCTCCGATCGAGATAAGTGAGACTCTGCAGTTGGAGAGTTGTATATTACATCTTGTGTTTATAGACTTTACAATTTCACCACAATAATCTTTGCAGGTGAAGCAGAGGTGGAGCTGATAGCTTACAACAGCTAGCTAACAACAAAACAAAAAGCTCACTGACAGCTATCAAAGCTAGCCTTAATACAGTCTAAAGTCAGACTGCATTAAGGCTAAAGTGACCTCTGACCCAATGAATCATTATCATTTTGATAAGACTGTAACCTCTGTATGAGAGGTCAGACCAAATATTGATAGAGGAATCGTTTCCCATTGTAATCCTCATTGATCACAGTTCGTCTCCTCTGTGCGACGCCTTCATTTGTCCCCAGGTGGCACTAAAATAAATAAGAGTAAAGTCACTGAAGGTAATTTGTTGGTAATAATTTTTCTTCCTCTGCATTGTGGGGTATTGTTGCCGAGTCACTGTATCAAGTACTGCAGAGTTGTTCTATTGTGATAAGATCATGATGATACCTTAAAACTTCCTCTATAATAACCACTGATATTTTGCCAGATTTCTCCTGCTCTGAACCGACTCATGAATAAAATTACTGCAAAGTCCAAAACTAACAAGTGGCATTGCTGCAAATGTTGCAATCAACCAACTGCAGCAACAGGAAGGAAAGCAGGTAGGAGAGCAGAGCCTTTCATCACGGCCTGAGGACTGAAAGAAAGGAGAATCTCATTATTGTAAGTCAGATATACGAAATGCACTAAATTTGTGTCTGATTAACTAAATTGGGCTCACATATGTCTTTAATAGTGCTCCACAGAATGTCACAGCAGGTTTACACAGTGAAGGTCTGACTCATGAATCCATTTGGAGGCTTTTGATCAGGACAGGCTCCATTACAGTGTTTTGGCTGCTGTGTAGTGGGTCAGCTCGTTATTTGCTAAGTAGGTTATTATGTCTATGAAGAATAAAGAAACATGAATGGGATCGTTGCAGTTCCTGTCCAGGAACTGCAAGATTCCCATCATGCACTGATGGTTCAGGTGGTTTTTGTTCTTCACCTGCTTCCTTCCTTATCTTATAATAAATCAGTTATTTACAATGTAACAGTGAAGAAGACATTTCTGTAGCCTCGCAGTAACAAACACTGACAGTGAGGCCGCGGGAGCTTCATGCACCAAATGCTGCTGCAGACACAGATGCTTATTGTGATTCTGTCTATATTTGTTGGTTTAGGTAATATTGAAGTAATCATAAACATGATGTATTTAGACTTTATTTCCTAAGAATGATGTGATATGTGGTCAGTTGTTTTTGCTAGCAAGAACAAACTACTGCTTGTATTTGAGTGGCTCAGAGAAGAGCTGCTGCTCCACACTGAAAGGAGTCGGTTGAGGTGGTTCAGGCATCTGTCTAGGATGCCTCCTGGGTGAGGTGCTCTGGGCATGTCCTACGGGGAGGAGGCCCCGGGGCAGAGCCTGGACACGCTCGAGAGCTTATCTCTCTCTCGGATGGCTTAGGAAGTGGCTGGGGGAGGGGGGGGGAGGGGTCTGGATTTCTCTGCTTAGGCTGCTGCCTCCTCAACCCGGCCCCAGATTACACTGGATGTATGTTCACTTTACCATCTAACATACCTGGAATGCTGACATGTGGTGTGGTTACAAACAGTGTTCCTTTTGATAGTAACTTTTTACACTGCTGCTATTAAAGTATCTGTTACAGTTTTAGCCAAGAAGAAGTAACTTATTAGTTTACCAACAGAAGAAGAAGGGCCGACTCTTCATCTACCTGTAACTTTAATAACTCGGTGTGAAGCACGTTGATATTGGCAGCATTTCATGAACCACTCAACCAGCAACAGGCTTGTTAATTTCCTCATGGAGTGGCAACTTTTAGCCATTTAAGAGTTCAGCCATTTCTGCTTTGGGGCTGTAACACTGGCATCATTCTCCTCCTCAGCTGTCTGCAAGTGTTGTGGAGCTGCGATCGGCCTCCAGTGCTTCTTCATAACCTCATCAGGGCTCTCCACACACAGCACATCCTTTCTGTCTAATGGCCAACAGGTGGGGTGTCCAGGAAAATGACTCTTTGGCTTCCTTGCTCTGTGACCCCGGGTTTATCCACTTACTGAATGAAACATATTATTCATGTTGCCTGTTGCAGTCCATGCTTTTGGTTCCAACGGACCAAGATAGCAAAGCCATAAACATGCAACCAAAAGGAGCAGGCCAGAATACATGAATTGAAAAGTGAATGTATAATGTTACTCGTTTTAACCAAAAGTAATCAGAGAGCTGCTCACACTGGTGTTTGCTTCATCTGTGAGTGTCCGTGATGTTTGGGCTTATTGTAAATCAATTTCTGGTGAAATCAGAAATGTGAATGGTGATTCTGACGTGAGGAAAGAGGTTGGCGGGACCCAAACCTTTACTCTTTAAACAACACCAGCCTCTGTCTATATTTGGGCCCACAGCAATGTAAGGTGCCCAAAAAAGGGGCTTAAGGGACCCTCGCACATGCTCGCTCTCATGTCTGGAACACAAGGTTTGAACAGGAAGGCGGACATGTTTAGACTGCAGGCCTAAGCTATCACTTCTTATAAACATGCCTAACTGTAGTCAAAGTAGAGCTGGAGTGAGGATTCGTCCAGGGACACACGGATGCTGCTGCTATCAGTGTTCCTATCACTTCATGCCCCAGTTGCCCAAACATGGTAAGATCCTCTGACGGTTGCTTTAACCAGACAAAATAGCTGTTTGCCTGTGGGCTGTTGGGCTGAGTATGTGCGTATGTGTGCTCGTGTGTGTCCGTGGGTGTGAGGACGTCTGAGAGCTGTGTCAGAATTGGATGTTCAGAAAAGGATTTGGATGAATGCATTTTTGGTGCCTGCTTTAAAAATCACGAGTAAATTCAGAGCTTTGCCGACTCTGAGCTGCAGCAGTGCAGAGCCTGTCCGGACAGAGCGCGACCCAGGATGTTTTTATAGGTACAATTTACAGATGCGTCACATGCAGGCAAACACAAAGACACTGCTCTGACAGGAGGTCACATGATCTCCTGTGTTCAAACTGTAGCTGTCAGATTGTGGGTTGAACCACTGATCCAAAAAAACATGAGGAAATGAAATCATTTGTCACAGGAAATCAAAGCCAACAACCTTATTCAACAGTTGGAATAAGGTTTAGGTTAAGGTCAGCGGTTGGCGCGCACACACACACACACACACACACACACACACACACACACACACACAGTGGCGCAGGCAGCAGTCACTATATTCGTCCAAATGACCTCAGACTCAGCACTGCACTTCCCCGTGTCTCCAGCAACGCACCTGCTGAGTTTGAAGTGGCTCAGATGGGTGGTTGTTGAAACAGGTGGGGAACAAGATCCAGAGATTTCTGGATTCATTAGTATGATGAACACGGCTGCAGCACAGACGAGCAGCACAGACGAGCAGCACAGACGCTCCCACGCCTTCACTGTAGCCAGACTCAAATCCCACTTTGTTACATTTTTACTGGCGTCTTTCTCCTTCATCCTTTTCCTCTCTCCTCGCTGCTCAGTGCTGTGATTGTCAGTGTGCTGCATCATTGGTGGAGCCACGTGCTCTATGTTTATCATCAGGAGAGGGAGGGAGGGAGGGAGGGAGGGAGAGAGAGAGAGAGCCCTTCCTTTCTCATTTCTAGTGCGACCACAGGAAGACACACACACACACTCTGAGACGTACATTCATCCAGTCTGTAGCAGCCTGAGGGACAGACACCAACAACACAGCTGAACCAGACTTTGTGACCACCGACGCTCTGAACCACATCACAGGTACAGTAAAGCTTCATCTGCCTGCATTCTGATGGTTATTCAACAGTTTCTGTCTGAGAGGCGAGCAGCCGTGTGGAGGTGAACTCTTCATATTTAACTCGACCCTTTACGCGTCCAGGAAAGTGAGACCTGAGCTCCGCTGTGGTGAAGCTGCTTTGTGTTTGAGGACTGGGGGAGGAGGATGTTAAAATGAGGACAGGAATTTTGGCACGGTGTACGTGAATGCTGCTGCTGAGGCTTTGTACTTTAGACTTTTACACACACACACACACACATCCCTGTCACCAGCCTCTGCATTGGCGAGAACAGGATGTTGAGAGGTTGAATTTATTGACCCCGCAGGAACCAAAGTGCAGCATTTAGAAAACCTGAAGGCTGTGCATTTATGTTGTGTTTCCTGGTGTTTACAGTGGGATCATAACGCTGTCGTTGGTACTTTTAATAACCATCTGATTCCAATGTGTGAGAAAGCAACAATGGCAGAGGAGGGAGCAAAGCGTGCTAAAGAAAATAACGGTGGACTTGAAGGAGCCTGAGTCAGACTGATGATGAATCGACAATCGGTGGAAGTCATAAAAGTTGATTGAATTTGGTGCAGCCTTGTGTTGGCGGTGCCCTGAAAGCGCCTGCATTTGGCTCAGTGCTGTTGGCAGGACCTGACAGATTAACACCATAATGCACGGCGGCATCGCGGTAAAAATAAAGTGGGTGGGTGCTCTCATTCAAAAAATAAAGCACCAAATAAGACTTATATTTGTATTTTAATATTACTCAGTGAGATTTGTTGCGTCACACCATCAGCAGAGAGATGAATAGATTAAAGTGCATTTTTCACATCCCTGTCCCATTTTTGTTTGGACCTCTTACATAATTTCTCTGTAGGATCAGCGGCTGCACTCCCCTCATCGTTTTCTTGCAGTGCATCTTTTTGTGTTCAGATTTCAAGCTACTGGGAAACTTAGTGACTCATGTTTTTTTTTTATCCACTGCTTCTTCTTCCTGAGAACATGAAACAGCCACCGAAGCTGAGCTCGCCCCCCCTTCGGGAGCGGGTCTGTTTCTCAGCTCGCGCTTTATAAATAGATTTACAAAGAGCAATACGCTCCTGCTTTTGTTCCTCACGAGCCGCGCAGCAGTGCTCGCTCACACCTCATCACCAAATCCAGTCAGTCCATATTTGGCCAGAGGGATGTTTTTGGGATATAGATTTGTAGATAAATCCAGAGCCTTCAACAAGTTTGAACAACCACAGTTTAAATCTTGCTGAATTTCCAATTCTTGTTTTAGAACTGCTGCTTTGATTTTTGCTTTAAATCACGCCACCTCCCGACGAGCAGCTCTGTCACTCTGTCCAAACTCGCTCCCTGCAAATCCAAAAAACGGTCCCTCATAAAAAGCACAGTAAGGATTACTAAGCGTCCAAGATACCAGGGAGCTGGCCTTCACTGTTCCACCTGCTGGTCCCGCCCCACCCGCTGACGTCGTGTTGGCGTCATGAAAATAAAAGGTGGTGGGGACATTTCACAGACGTGAACCTGTGCAGATGAGAAATTCAAGACTTTAACCTGTCAGATCAACAAACCACATGATGTAGTAGGAGAGTCCCAGAACCACGCCCCAGGCCGAGGAGCTTCGAAAGCTAGCAGGCAGTCAGTACAGCAGCTACGTAGTTAGCACAATTCTGGCTGTTCACGCCATCCACAATTCAGAAATTAGCACATGTGAGGCAGGCTTATGAATACGGAGAAAGATTCAAAGTGCACAGTTTGCAAACTAACCTCATCTAATGTTTTAGGAGCTTAGCGTTGGCTTTTTTTCTTTGTAACTATATGCTAAATAGGCAAATTTACAGAAACTAGAAAAGGATACATTTTAAATAATGTCTTATAACATTTGATGCTTATTAAACTTTTAATGATACTTTTAAGCTTTTCCATTTGTTCCAAACAGACACAATCTTTATAAAGGGGGACAAACCTAAACCTTACCTTTAACCCCAGAGGGGTCCTGGGAGACCTGGTGGATGTTAAGATGGTAATAAACATAAAGTTAAGGAAACTTTAAAGTGACGCTGAGATTTTACAATAAACATATTAAAGAAAGTTGATTGTGCCAGTTTTATTTAACTAACACAGATTGAGGGCAGTGAAACTACAGCAGACGGTAGTTTCACTGTAGAGGACGTCGGCATCATTCTCACATAATCGATGTTACAGACCAGGGGTCGAGAGTATTTGCGGCTCTCACTGTTTTGTTTTCTGTGGAAACCGGGTTCAGATGGCTCTTTCCGTATTACAGCTTGCCGACCCCTGTTACAGCTGCTTTAATGCTAACCTCTGTGATTTTTGCTGCTGTTAGCATAAACCGTCTCCACGCCTTCAGGACCTTTTAGGTTGCAGCAGATCTCCATAAGACCCGGACTGATTCAATCACCGTACTTTGGTAAACAGCTCGAAGCCTGGGGGGGGGGGG